>JAPQRP010000013.1:25474811-25498278 GCA_037367295.1 Apogon hyalosoma
ACCATGAAAAGATGACAAACTGCATTTTACACCAATTATTTACATGGATTGACAGGATTAGTGGATCAACAGGTATTTTACTTTTTACATTAGTAAATGATTTTGGTCACTGGTCTATGTTTGGGTTTTTATGGGTTAAGTTAAAAATGCACTATTAAATGAAGACATGAATGGAAACATACTTTTAATGTATTGATTAACTCTGAATTTATGTCCAAATACCAATTATTATAAGCTTCATTCTTCTCTTCACTGTTTTCTGTCACTACAGCAGGCAGAAAACAGCTCTAAAGAGATGAAATAAAATCCCATCCACAGCATCAATGAAATCCAAGTGACTCTGCTCATATAAAATGTCTATAAACATGTCTTTACTGCTTTTATATCCACTATATTTTTGTCCACATCAGGATCTTGTAGGAATGATGACTTTTCCAGTGAGTCGTGGAGTCTCATGGGTTAGATTACAGCCTCTTGTTATCAGAAGACTTTCTGTGCTGCATAAAAAAAAACAACAGAAGCTGCACTGTTCCTCAACGTGGCCTGAGGCATCGTGCACTTTGACTCAGAATATTCATTCACAGATTTCCTTTGTGGGCGTCCTTTGCTGTTCTTTCAGGACAATCTGCTGCATTGTGTGACTGGATTATCTTAATGACACAAGTTACTGAGGTTATCAAAACCAGTGTGTACTGACTGACTCTGCTGTACTGTCACTGAGCAGAATTATGTGAAAGGCTGAGGCGACACAGACTCCACTGTCTGAGAAGCAGGTGGTGTTAAGAAGCAGGCAGCGTGGGAAAATGAAATACCTGAGGCAGGTGCCCATGTGAACCGCAGACTGGGATTTAGCAGCGTCACAGCCGCTCATTAGCGCCGGCTGCCTGTTTGAACATGACGTTGGGATTACATGATGACATTTTTTCATGCTAATACAGCTAACATACACAGACAGGCATGCAGAAGCAGGGGGAAGGATACAGTTTGATGGCTCCGGAACGGGTGCCGATAGCCAGGAGCTGGAGAGAGGGACTGTAGCCCAGAGCACTGGGCTGATGGGGGAATCCATGCTCCACAGTCTGCAGAACAGAGGACAAGGCATTTGATTTCACTATTCTATTCAATGTAAGCCTCTTTAAAAGCTCATTAAGCATGCCTTTAAACTTTAAAAAGATGACCCATTCAGTTCAGACAACATATCATTTCTGCCCTCCTATTTCCCAACCTATGCTGTGTCATTCAGTTAATTCCACCTCTGGTTATGATTTGTTTGGACAGATGTAAACACAGCAGTGGTAGTCAATGTAGTCCACACAACAGGCGCAAGGGCGAACATGGATTGCCTCGCCAGTTAAGTTCATTCATTCTTGTTTCAGCTTTTCTTATGAGTTAACTATTTGTGAGTCGTCACATGGTTTTCCCCTTATTATAATTCCCCGTTATCCCTGTGTCAACTTCGGTTTTATCCCATTATTGTAAAGCACACTGTATCCCTGTTGACTAAAGGATCTCCAACAGATGACTTGAATTATCAGAGATTTGTGTAAAAAGGGAGCATTCTGACATGGCTTTAAATAAGGCTCTGATTTTATTAATTTTCCTCTGTGAGAAGCAGTCCAAAAGTGAAAAATACACCATGTTTTAACTCAGACAGTTGGAGCAGAGCAAGTGAACTAGGCATAAAAAATATCCCAAGACCATTCCAACTGATACTGACACTTCTTTGCCCTTCAAAATCTTAATCCCTATAAGACTGGGTGAGATGCTAAATATGGGCTACAGCAAAATAATGCCTGCAACTGTAAGGAGCTCCATCTTTGTCAAACGTTTACTCATGGTGGAGTGCAGGATTCGGGTGAGTATGTTGACCTTTGCATCAGATACACTTTGTTGTTGAAAGGGATTAGGAAAAAGAATATCAGGGAAACGTGTTGCTATTACTACTTGTTTATTCATAAGGCTAAAAGTGTGAAAGGCAAATTACTGACAAATAGCATTTTAATAAAGCTATAGAAACATCTGGTCAGTTCTGGTTAAATACTCAAATGCTGATGAGTACATTTACGCAGAAGGAACCAGTGTCTATCTAATAAAATCCTTCACTTTCATGTGTCCGTCGTCATAGAGATGCCTGTTCCGTCTCACTTGCCTTGTTGAACTGGAAGAGTTCCTGTTTGAGGCGGTCTCTCTGTGACTCCTGGCCGTGTCGTCTGAACCTCTTCATCCTGTCTCAGCACCAGCGTGGAGCCTGCAGGCCCACTGACCGCTGACCACCGCTGCCTGAAGCAAAGACATAGAAGATGATAAGGACACAGCAAGACAAAAAATAATCTTTCAGTTTTCTTGGGTTGTTTTGTTTCCATTTGGTGCTCTTTAGCTTAGTCTAGCATACTGTTTTGTTTTTTTTTTTAAATGGCAAACAAAGCTGTAATTGGTTTCGCTGGTCATCATATACACTGTATTGTCTTGTTTGTATGTATGTTTAGTCTGTTTTTATATGTTGAGGACTACGGATGGAAAATAGCTCCCAGCTAAATCTGGCATATTACACAAAGTAATGTTTTTATTTGTACTGAGTGTTCATTAATATGCAGTGTCCTCATCAAATAAACAAACAAATAAAATTATATTCCTGCCTCTAGCTCTTCCTAAAAGCATGTTTTAGTGCTGCCCTAGAACTAGTTTTCCTGAAAGAACTGGCTTTCAACCTGTGAAGAACTGAAATGAGTTCAGAGACTGCCCCGAATTGGCCCTAGATCTGCCTGGGTAGAAAAGTCACATCCACATCAAAATAACAAATACAATCAATTCAACATCACACAAGATCAAGAAATGAAGAAAACTCTTAAATTTGATAGTGTGAACACCTTGGTATTTTATTCATCAATTATCAATCATGATTAAAATTAATTTTTCCCAAATGTTGCAACTCTAGCAATGTTCAGAATTAGCTGCCATTCACTGAAAAACGTCCTCTAACTGACAAACTATCCAACAGTTGCAGTTTGAACTTGCCAACTAAGGCCTGTCCCACCCTGATGCCGAGGCTAAGCAGGAAATGTATGGCAACTCAAGAGTCTGGCACTCGCCATCCCTAATCGAACACATGCACATAAACAGGAAATCAGTGGGTGGGGTCTAGTTCAACCCCCCTTGCAAAAAAAAAAAGAAAGGATAAGGGGCAAAGGTCAGCCAGTGTGCAACTAAGAAACCATTGTTTGGCCACAAGCTGATGAAAACACCTGTCACACAAAAAGGCGGTTTCCATAGAAGCCACTTCAGTGAAAGAAGGAAAGGAAAAGGGGGGAGGAGAGACAATGAAAGGAAAAAAATAATCATCCTTCTGTTCTTTCTTTTAGCAACACAGAGGAAGGCAACAACTTCGAGGAAGCACTGTTGCAGACGACATGTATCAGTGGTTAAGTTGAGGCTAAAGGTGCTGCTTTATAACAGAAAGCCACTTGCTAAGCTCCATCACGTGGAGGAAAAGTTCAACCACAGAGCAATGCACAGGCCATTTACCCTCATTGTCTGTGCTCCGTCTGCTCTGTGAGCCCAGGCCTTCACTCACTGACACTCAAGTATGTACAAGGAAAAGCAGCTCTGAGGCGCACGAGAAAACTCATAACTGTGGTCAGGCATATGATCCACTCTGTCACAAGTCCGTGACAAAGGCCTGGGCTCTGACTCACAGTTTTCCGTCTGAACCAGCTCATTTGCCTCGGTCCAAACCGAGACATATTTCTGTTATTACCCTCATATCAGCAGTGCTGCCCTGACTCACTGCCCGGCTGTGTCACACACTTCAACTGCACTCAGCTTCCTCAGTTCCTCTGCTGTGCTGAAGCAATCTGTGATCAAGCTAGAAACAATAGTACCAAGAAGTCCAGACCATGTACCCCCTGAACTGCTACATTAGCTACTTCACCTACCCTGTGTTAAGGGTTAGGATTGCATTTAAACCATGTTTGAACAGTTTAGGTTGTGTTTTGGCCATTTGACAGACCTAGACATTAGAATATGTTCCCTTTCAAGTGAAGTCAAATAAACGTATTCTAGCCTCATACCTTATCAGTCATACGTCGAACCACACACAGGGTTAATATGTTGATAAATGTCTAATCTGCACTGATATATTGCCAACCTATTCAATCAGATTCTCTCTCTCTCTACTTGGATTTTTCTCTCTACTGTGTGGATTTTTTTTGTGGTTTACCTAAGGCCACTTGAGTGACACCTCTTCTCTATAAATGATCTTTTTGTTTCAGTCAATTGCACATGAACTGTCCAATAAAACATTTATGCAAACCAGGTCTGGTTTATTACCGTTTTTTTATAGCTGCTTGGATTAACTTAACCAAAGCTGCAAGTACACCCATTAAAAAAAAAAAAAAAAAAAAAGAAGAAAAAGTAAAACGTAAAAGTGTGTCTGATACGTTTAGTCTCTTGCCTTTAATTAAGTCCATTAAATGAAGTCTAATACATGCAGTCTGGTCTTACCTCTTCCATTATAAGCTTAAACCTACCCCTACACGTTCACTCAGGGTTTGGAATTGATGCCAAAACATTCTTTTACTGATGATGTTGTACCATAATCTTGTGACAGACTTGAACGCCTGAGTTTGTTATTCAGCCTTTAAATTTTCCCTAAAATAAATCCAGCAATATTAATGACCAAGGAAAAAAAATAAGTGGGCAGACATTTCAAACAAATATTTAGCACCAACTAAAATAATACTCCAAACATACTTCAGCGAATATGAAAAATGGTAATGAACAGATAGTGTGCTGCTGTTGCGTTTGCCAATATGTCAAGTACAGAATTCACACAATATTGTGTTAAACTTGGCTCCTTGTCCTTTTCACCACTGCGTGTTGTTCACAGAACCCACAGCCACTCGATTACTGTAAGACATTTGACAATTTATTTGAACATAAACACATAAAATAAAGAACCATTGTGTACCCAGCACTCAGTCCATCATTAACGTCTGATGTCATGTCTGATAGAAATCTGGACTTCATATTCAACTCTACAGAAGTCTCCAGTGTGTCCGCAGATACCAAACATGTCAGGCTGAATTACAGGAACCAACAACTTTTAACCAACATTATGTGGAGCCATAATTACATGGTTCTGTGGGTTCACATATCTGCACCACCAGAGCTTCAATCAAGTGTTGAAAAAAGACATTATACAGCTAGTGCATTTGGATATATGGGCCATTTAAAGCCTCTGTAAAACTATGCACACAACAATCATCTAGATATGTAATTTGGGGTCTTATTGATGTGACAGTAAACAGCATTCAGTAGGTATTAGCAATTAGTTTTGAAATATTGTCATTTCCATTTCTAATCTATCTGATAACACATTGGGTGTGGTTAGAGTGATTTGTTGCATAATTAATACCATAAAACATAAAAAAGAATATCCCAGTTGTTCCACTCAAATTAACAAGCTATCATTAGCTACTGGCTGCTTGCTAAGTGTCTATCTGCTCTCTGCCCCATTGTTTATTCACCCTCTCTATATCCCTGAGTCCCAAAAACAGAGACTATTTGTTTGCTGCTAACCATAGATACAGTTAAACTACATCTCATAGGTAACGGACCTATCTGTGTATTACAACACTGTATTCAAGGTCATTCGACAGATTTGTCTGACCCATTTAACCCATAAAGACACACAGCTACTTTGGTGACAGTTACCAAATTCCTTTTTCTCTCCATTTAACCTTTCTTGAGTGATTGATCACCATTTATTATGATGTTATCCTCTGTATTTAGTGTTTTTCAGCAAAATTGGGTATTTTCTTATATTTAATCCACTGATCATGTTGATGTTCATTAAAGTTCAGAGTAAATGCAAAGGTTCTTATATCAGAAAAAGAGAAAACTGAAGAAAAAGTGACATTTGCAACAAATATATCAATAACTGAAGATAAACCCAGTGTCTCCATCCACTGTCACTGATCCAACTCCATGGGTTTTACTGGTGAATCAGTGTTGTAGAAGATGACAGTGTTTCCATGGTAACTACGGAGCCTCTGAATGTCCAAATGGATCATATCTCATGACCATGAAAAGATGAAAAACTGTATTTTACACCAATTATTTACATGAATTGATAGGATTAGTGGATCAACAGGGATTAAACAGTACAGATCGGTAGATGGTTTTGGTCATCAGTGGCTGTTTGGGTCTTTATGGGTTAAACAGTGTTATGGTGTAGCTAAGTTACTATCCACCAATGTGTCAACAGTCTTGAGAAATGGTCTAAACAGGAAAATGAGCAATTTTTGGACTTATTAGTATTAGTGTTTATTTTCACTTAGATTCTTGTGAATTCTTAATATTCAGCTTTGAAATCATATATGCATCAATGTGCTTTAAAGTGGACTATATACAATGAGAGTTAAGGTCAGCCAAATGAAGTATGACCAATAAGAAACATCATTTTTTGGCCTTGGTCTCAAAAATAAATGGTGGTCCTACATAGAACTGTTACAGGTTCAAGGATTGGACTATCACAGTCTTTGACCAAAGACTGCTCCTTCTGTGAGAAGATTTGTCTTGCAATAAAAAAAAAAAAAAACCACCTCATCACATCATTTTAGAAATTATTATCCTTGTAAAGCAATTTGGAAAAAAACCTGACCAAAAAGCTTAAAATAGAAAATTAGTCAACTGATGACCAACTACAATCATCAAATCTATAAAAGTCAAGTATTTTAATTCCTTCCACACTGATTTTATATTTATTTGCCTTAAGTGGTTCTCTGCCTAAAATGTATGGTAGGGAAAATACTGGTTTATGTAAAATCTGCCTAGTGCAATTTTTGTCAAACAAGACACAGAATCGCAGTTTTTATTGATATGTTGAGCACCAATAAATGATTCTTCTTCATTAGGTATTGGAAGTATTGTTATGCTGATACTAAATTAGTGGCACAAAATAACTGAAGAAAGACAATTAAACTGCTAATTTTAGTCATTTAGATTTTATGTAAATAATTGCCAATGACATTTTACAGCCATTTGCACAGTGTGGCTTCCAATTAACGCTCAAAATAGCTGAAATCTCAGTGTAAAGGCGCCTGGTGTAACTGGTCAAAGTATGACAAAACAAGTGGAAGTTTTTGTGCAGTTGTCAGTTACAGTATTCAACCCAGGTCTCGACAGCTGACTTGTAAACACAAATGAAGGTGCATCACCAGCAGCAGGTTACAAGCTTGTCGTCCCTGTGGACACTGTCTGTGTGCGAGTCGGTCCCAGGAGAAGCAGTGGAGCAGAAACTGGGAGCTCAAAGCCATAATCTGCACTAACAATGGCAGAGTGGGAGGTCTGCTTCACAAACACACAAGCTTTTAAGGACTGTGAGAGGAATCTGCTGATGGAAAAGCAAAGCAAGGACACAACACACATGTATGCATGCATGTAGACGTGGAAACCGTGGCACTAACAACCACTAAGGAAACCTTTAGTGCATCAGGTGCAAGTGTTGTCTTCTGACATCCTAATCCTGCAGTAGCTTCTCTCCTACCCAATTAATTGTGGCTTTTCAACAAAGCCAACAGACGTTACAGCACAAATTACCCCCTCATTAAAGACCCTCATGTTATTTCAGCTCTTTATCGGGGCCAGGCGACAATGAATATCACAATTATGATGTTTAAGGCTGTCGCTGGTGACACATGTACCTCCGCCTCTGCTTCCTCTCACAGCCTTGTACAGTGTTTGTGGATCAAATGTGACTGAAAATGTCACAGTGCAAGACTTTGTATCATACATCAGGCACGTGAACACTTTATCAAGAACCACAAACACTGAAATTAATGTCAATTTCCTTATTTCTAACAATTTTCAGGGGGGCTGTGAGAATAGAGTTCCACGGCAAGAAAAACTGTTACAAAAACAGTATTATCAGAGTATGACATTACAGATACAAGTACAAATTTGGGATAATAAGCCTTTTAAAATATCAATAAACACTTACATATTCACGATTGGAGATGCTTAATGACAGTGATTAAAATGTTAATGACTTTCAATATCTCCTACTAACCAGCATGGGCACAGGCAAAATATTCTATTATTTCACTACAATTTAAGAGCCACAAACAGTATAGTGAATAAGACTAAAACGAAAAATGTACATTGAGTTATATATGCTGAAACTATACTTTATAGGTGCTACTTGACCAAATTTGGAAATAAGGAAACTGCTTGAAGATTTTATCGATTTTCTGTTAGTGCTGATTTTTAGCCAGACTTATGCATGTTTAATCATTCTTCACAATCCTTCATCTCCATTGCCTACAACTATGATTACAGCCTGCACTCCCATTCATGTGCAGAGGACTCTTTTTCCACAAAAATTTGTCTCGTGTTTCTAAAAGTCTCTCCTCAGTCTTTTACAGCAGTGTATTTCTATGATAAATGGTAGCTTTTATTGTTTTATATTGTTTGTATTATAGTTATGTTTTATGACTGATGTGCACTTTCAGCAGTTGCTTTGTTTCAGCAGTGGTTGTTCTTATAGTGCTTCTTAAATAAAGTTGAGTTCAGCTAGTGCTGTAGAGTCAGTCAACTTCAAAAGTGACGATTTCCAGGCACAACGCAGAATCCAACACAAACATAACAGATATGAGAATGAGCAAATGCTACATACTGAACCTTTAAACACTTGGTCTGGAAGCCAATATTAGTCACTGCTTAATACTAAACAGATTCTTTCAGGTTTTAATACAGAATTCAACTTTAAGATTTCCCCCTCAGTCTCTGATTAGACCAGCTACAGATCTGTAAAAATATGCATTTAATTAAAAAGAAAATTTCAAGAGAGACACAAATTACATGGAAAAATCTGTTATAGCTACTAAAAACAAATACACCTATTACAGTAAGTAGCCATATTTTCCCACTTCCCACTAAAACAAATCTGGTTTCTGGTTCAGATCAGGAAATGACAGGAGTGAACAGGCCTGAAGTGAAGGACTCTGGGAGTGCTGCTGGGCCTCAGAGATGACACATGAGAGCAGGCCTTTATGGCGAACAGCTGCTGAATGTGACTTTGTGAGAACAGTCAATAAAAGTGTTGCATTTGTTATCAAAGGTAAATATGTGACCTTATCTAACAGACGGATGACCTCACTGCACATCAAACAATGCAACCAGTGTATGAGAAGAAGCAGCTTTTCACTGTCGTTCATAACTCCACGTTTCTCAACAGCATCTCTAATTCCAAGTGAAATTCCTGGGAAAACCCATAAGTCCGTCACACTGCTGCGCACATTACATCTGATCTGCTGTTGTTCCTCTGATTAACCTGAAGTTAATGGGTACTTCCCTGTGAAAATAACAGACATGGGCTACGGAAATTAATTGTGTGTGTTCTGATTCAGACTGTTTCCTTACCAAACAAAGCTGATCAAAGGGCAATATGGCAACTGTAATTCAGTACAGCAAAAGGCTGCAATTATATGGATGAGCTGACATTGTTTTTACAAGTTTTATCTGACTAAATAGAGCTTTAAAATCCCACAGTATTTTAATGTTCTTGGACATAATTGTACACTCACCCTCAGCTGAACTCTAGTTCTTTGGGAATGCATTCAACTTTCTAATTTTTCTTATTAATAAAGCTTGACGTGCATCTGCGGAGTGGTTCTGTTGAAGTTGTTGAAAAGAAAGTCTGAATAACTACACCGGAACCTCATTTTTTTGGGTAAACTTTTGTCTCCTTTGGGATAAAAGGCCAACACTCTCCGGTGCATTGCAAATATGTAGCCTAATTTATGTGTTTTTTTTAATAGTATAAAAGACAGTAGTACAGAGAGTAAAGGTCAATAAAACAGCAATGAAAGACTAATGGTTCTTATTCTGTTTAAACGTTGGCCAGTTCCATTTCTAATCTAACCATTGTCTACATAGTGTTACAAACTGTTGCCACCATAGACTAAGCATCGAGAGAGATTTGGGAGTGAGCATTGGAATTTAACAGAAAAATAACCCATAATCTCTTGGATAAGCTGTGGATCATGAATGTAGGAAAATAGGTAAGAAATGGAGTGCATTATTTTGACCACAAACCAAAGAATGGAAGTTACAAGTGGAGACTTAATTCATCTTTTGGGTGTTGAGCTGATAAATGTCCTAAATTACAATGACATACATTTGGCAGGAAGTAGCCATATTTTCACACAGGCATGGAACAAATTAGGTTTTGGGTACAGACACCTCCCATCGAGGAAGCTGCCATTAATGGTCTTCTGTCCCACACTGTACTGATGTCATCAAATTCCCAACATATCAAGCAAGACCTGCAAGTTCAGAAGGGAGTCAGCAGGGGAAAACAAATGAGTATAAACATGCCTGGACAGGACAAAAAACAACCACGAGAGAAGGCAGTCAGACCAGCAGAACTGCTGCATGACTGGTGTCTCTGAGCGACATAGTGAACTTCACAGTCAGAATGAGTGGCCAGGAAATGCCTGGCATCCAAAACATTCTACTTATGGACTTATGCAATCAGCAGCTATGCCAGCACTTGCTGTGAGACAACAAAAAAAAAGTGCAAAGATACCAGCCGCTCCCTGAGTAACATCAGTCATCAACTTGACACTGAAAGTATCAACTTTAATTAATTTAACAAATAAATCAATAAATAAAGCATGTTGTCATATGTGGAGTAAAGCCCGTCTGACAGCAGCTGTTAAGGAGACCCAGCCTGCAAACATCATCAAATCACAACTCAGGATCATATACACTAATTGCATCCAAATGTATCACAGATAACTGAATTTCTAGAAAACAGGAAAAGGGAACTTTCACTTCCCCCCACTAATGTTACGCTAATTTCTGGACTTGGGCGAAAAAAAAAAACAAAACAAAAAAAAGCAGTCGACTGAAACAACCAATACTCAATAATGCCCTCAGATAAATCATATTTTCACCATCATGATGTAACATGACACATGTACATTGCAAAAGACTGCCTGAAAGTGAATGCAGTGTGCATAAGCAGCTTGTATACATTTTCACTACTGATATGTTCACAGATAGTTTCAACCTGTGGTGAAGTGGATTATTTTTTGCTGTAAAACTGCTGTCGGTGTATAAAACTGCCAAATTCAACTGGTATCAAAAACTGTTTTTCTCTTGAGTAGAAACCAAAGCATCATATTAGTACTTGTGAAATCTTTGAACAGTCCCCAGGCCAAAGAGCCATGCAGTCCCATGTTATGCATAAAAACAGCTGGATGGTAGTGCACTCACTAAAACCCCTTTTGTTTAACCACACAAAAATAACACCTCTCTGATGTTCAGTTGACATCACTGAACCAGTGTTAGTAGTGATGGTGGAAATGAGTCCTCTTTGGGTGTGATTGGTGTCATATGAGAGAACTGTGTGTGTGTGTGGAGGGCATCAGAGCTGAATGAAATAGAAACCACCAGGTGTGTTTTAAAGTACGCAGGCACTTTTCAGACCAAGTGGAGGTGAAAACACAAAGAACTTTTGTATATTTTCAGATCAAAGAGTGCAGAGCTTCAAGGACAGAGCAGTAAATGAGTTTGTTGTGTACACAGCAGCAAACATTAGAGATGCCTCCTTGCACTGTCCTTAACAAAACAAATGAGATCTTGTCAGTTTTGGGTGTGGCCTGCAGGATATCATATCTCCCACCAACTCTCTGCCTCTTTCCTGTAATCAGAACCAGGAACAGACAGAAGCAGCAGCAGCACACAGAATTTACATTAAAAAAAAAAACAACTCAGATCCACATTGCCAACTGGGGAGAACAAAAGTTATTGTCTCTGAATGCAGGGACACTTTGTAGAGGTAAAAAAAAAAAACAACAAAAAAAAAAACAACACATTTCAGTGTTGTGATACTAGTATCGCAGCAAATTGTACAGGAAGATGTTGTACATTTGGCAGATCTTTCACAGTACAGGACGACAGCTACAGGAGGAAGGAACCAAGGATAAGCACACAAGGAGAGCAGCGGTGTTAAACATATCAATGACACACGCTGCTGATGGGTGGCTCCAAGGATGCAACAAAGACGGCTTGTACTGAAAGAAAACACTTGAGACTGGAGTGCAAATATCATCAAAATAATCTCAATAAACAAACAACAGGCAGCAACTCATGAAGCCTTTTCTCTTTGATTCATCTCTTGATTTTCTTGAGTAATTGATTAATTGTTTGGGGAAATATCGATCAGTGTTTTGCAAAGCCCTTCGAGGCCTTATTTGGTCCAAAACTCAAAAAATTATTCCATTTACTTTACTGTCATGGAGAACAGAAACCAGAAAATTTTAATATTTAACGGATAAGAAGCAGAAAATTTAATATTATACTAATATTTACTAAATTTAATGTAATAGTAGAGAAATCATGGACAACTGCAGTGCTAAGGATGATGCAACTGAATCCACACAACTGATCAATTTTATTGCAAGTGAAAGCATTTCTGTTGACACAAACCACTTCTCTAAATTCCGCATTTCCAAATCCTACAGGCATTTTTTTTTTTTTTTTTCATTGTTCTAGTATACAACTTGCTGTATTAAACTGCAAACACGTGGAATCACTACTACTCCACTTACTTTTCCATTAAGTTGCCCGAGGCCAACACAATATCAGAACAGCTTTCAAAAGGCAGCTGTAGTTTTAATGTTTACAGACAAAATATTGCAACTTCTCATCCAAAAGTGGACAGCACAACAATCTTTGTGAAACTTTTCAGGCTCATTTTAATCCATATTCTTTACTGTGAGGGCCATTTTACTTTTTACATACCTATAACTTTATTACTTTTACATAATCCCACAACATTTTGTCAAGCAATTTGTCATTATCACTTGGAGCAACAACAGATGTAACACTTGAATAAGCAGCAAATTGAGTAATACTTAACAACAAAGTGCTGTGTGGAGTAGATTGAAATGAGATCCAAATTAAATGGGCGTGTCCTCCTTAGAAATAGTGTTGTAGTCAGACCACCAAAACCAGAGTCTATCGAGACCAACAAAAGACCAAAACTTTGAGGAACTGAGAGCAAATCAAGACCAGACCCGAAAGGCCATTACAGAAAACAAGTTCTTCCAGTTTATAATATCACCAGACCAGTTTATCTTCTTCCAATAACAAGTGGTGCAAGGCACAACAAACCCCGCCCCTCACAAACATTTGACCTGATTTGCCCTATCTCTTATCATTGCGAAAATGCATTTTGGTGACCTTGACCTTGGACCTACATTCACCAAAATTTAATGGGATCTATTCTGGACCACCTCGCACCTTTCCTGAAAATTTCATGGAAATTGTTCCCGTATTTTTTGTGTAAAGTTGCTGACAAACAAACAGACAAAAAAAAAACAAAAAACAAAAAAAAAACAAACCCTCACCTCCCCTTCGGGGGGCGGGGTAACAACAATCGTCCATTAAAAAAAGATTAAATAAGGTGAGACTGAGTCAACCACGAGGAGGTTCCACAAACAAAACAAAGTCTGGTGTATGTAGTGTTATTTTTGCGTCAAGTTAATGATGACACAGTAAAAATGTTAAATAAAACTGCAAAGGAAGTTTAGTGACATTTTCAAAAATATGGTTTTGACCAGTCTTAAAATAAACTCCACATCCTCTTTCTATGAGTAAAATTGCTGCAGAATGTGATGCCTGCAAGATGTGGTCTTGAGGCCTTTGAGGTCATGTCTGGTCTGAGGAACTACCATCATCTATTTGCATGAATAAAAACTAAATCAAATACAACCGTAATCTTGAAAAATACATTTGACCACCAACACTGGACAACTGATCAACTCATACACTGATTCTAAATGTCTGAATTACTGGGAAATGGTTGCTCCCAATGATAATATTGTAATAAATTCCAAAACAATTAAGTATTACAGAGTACAAAAATAGATCTGCAACTTAGCCCAGTGAAATTTTTTGGCATTAAATATAATCTCTGATATCGGGACCTTCTCTGCTCTGTCATTATGAGCTCTGACGTTTCTTTTTACCTCTGATCAAAGTCTTGCAACTGAATCACTGTGACCCGTGAAACAAGGGACACTACTTGAAACTGTGGTGTAGAATTTATCACCTTTTACTAATGGCACTCTGTCCATCTGCCCTTTCCACAAATACAACATCATCCACTGTACTGTCAACAACAGTGTAAATTAGTTCATAGCTCACATTGCCTTTGTTTGTATTTCTGCTGCGGTCCTATGTTGAAGAGGATGCTGACGTTAGTGGGATTCAACTGGTTAAATGAGATAAACAAGATGCTCTAGCAAACTGACTCTAAACCCTGATGGGCAGAGGACATTTTATAGCATTTCAACTTCCTATGCCATCTCATTAGCAAACCACTTTTCCTGTCTGATAATGTGTTGCACATTGGGGGAGGCAAAACAGGAATCAAGTTAACAACGCTTAACACAGCGTGACAGTCTGAGCAATATTTTCTGTTTGAAGTTTACAAGCAAGGTGCGCCTCTTGGGTTAGATAAATTAACTTTCCTGTTCACAGTTGAAAAAAAAAAGGATGTCTCTGAACTTGTAACAGCAAGTCCTACCTTCATATTCATACAATTTTCACTGAGATAGTACAGAAATCCCTGCTTTTGTTCAAGACTCTTCTTCAAAAAGCAGATTGTAAATTCAACAGGTGAGCACATCTCTCCTGCCTGCCCTGCATTTATTTGGGAGGAGCCTCTTATTTTGCCTCCATAAAGGTGGACTTTAGCATGCAGGTGGAATATCACTACAGAGAACAAAGGCTTTTTGTTTGGCTAGTCTTGTGCTGGTGCAGGTGGAGGTGGAAGGACACAGTCTGTCCTTCAAACCACATTATTAGGCATTTTCCCTGCTCAACAATCTGGTGCTGAACAAAGTTTTACTTTCACAATTAAAAATATTATAATAGCTTTGTATGCAAGTATGTAGCTGACAGAGTTAAGAACAACAATGAAGTGTGTAAGATGTAACATAGTTCATGCACTGATCTAAATAATACACATTCCCAGCTTCTGTGTATCAGCTAATACATAGCATGTAGTATCTAAAGCAATTTACTTCACTGTGTGGAAAAGACTGATAATTTATGTATAAAGCAATATCATTTTATAGTTTAAACATAATTTTCTTACTTTATAAAACACATGTAAACAACAAATTAGCCCTTAAAGACCTAAACAGTTATCAGTGACCAAAAGCATCTATTGATCTAAAATGTTTAAAAACTTCTGAACCACTGATCCTGTCAGTACAATCAAATAATTCAGCTAAAATTATGTTTCTCTGCTTTTCATCTTCATAAGATATGACCCATGTGGACGTTCAGAGGCTGAGTGGTGAACATGGGAAGACCATCATTTTCTGCAACCCTGATTCACCATTAAAACCCATGTGGTTTGATAAATGACAGTGGTTGTTTTTACATTCATGTTAAAGTAATTTTTTCTTCAGTTTTCTCCATTTTTTGCAGAATAACCCTTGGATTTACTCTGAGCTTTTATGAATATCTACATGATAAGTAAATAAACAGTGATCACTTTAGGAAAGGTTAGATGTAGAGACAAATTTACTCTTAAATCACCACAAAATAGCTGTAGGACTTTATTTTTCACTAGTCTGTGTGCATGTACCAGTGGAAACAGCATGGCTCACACATGTAGTTGTAAATATGGAAAAACACATAACTAAACTGAATATATTGGACTGGATTAGAGTCATAGTCACTGATACCCAATTCAGCAGTTCAGATCAGTGTCAAACACATATCCAGTATCAGAGCATCCCTCATACCACACCCACTTTCACCCAAACACGCTCTTGTTCTTGCAGCCCTTTATACTGGTGATAGTTTTGGTAACTGAAGGCTTCTTGTTTCAGTTTGGTCAATTATCAGGTATGACATAAAGAATGAGATAGAGTTTAGATAGCACAGTGATGCCTATGAGGTGGCAATGTGACCATAACAGCAAACCAATAGAAAAAAAAAAACCAAAAAAAAAAAAACATAAAAATTAAATATTATGGCATTAAAAATGATTTAAGTTGCATTGCATTCAGGATTTTCCTTTCCCAGAGAATTACAAGAGACAAGTCACCTCCGTTAAATCCATTATGCAGAAAATATGTTGATTAAATGAAATGGCCAAGATCAGAGATAAGTGGTTTGGTTAATATTATGTAAAAATGTCCATGAAATGACAAAATATTATATCTGACACCTTCAATTTTTTAAAATTCTGTCCTACAAAGTGTCAAGTGCTCAGTGATATCAAATCAGTAGGAATATTTACATACTTCTGTAGCAAACAATTGAGTAAAAGGAGTTTCTAGAAACATAGATACCCCACTGATCTCTTATTTCTCAGACTTGTACGGAGGGAGATAAACAGATAATCTTTCAATCTATGATCACATTAACTGACATCTTCTGATTTAATCACTTGAGGGAGATATGTTCAACAAATACTATACTGCTATTCAGTCATACATATAGCAGATTCTTTGTCAACTAACAAAAACATGTTTGTCTAAGTAGCTTAAATATAGGTGGTAATGTGGAAAAATTGAAGATCACCAGTTCAGTCTAGATTCACAGAGTATAAAAAGGCGCTTTGCAGACACTAAAAAGTTGGAAACAATAGTACTAATACCACATTGTGCATTAAAACATGATAATGTTTATATACGAGTCTCCCAGAAGCCCAGTGTCTTTAAAAATGTTGCTTCATCCCTGGATGGATAGGTATGTAGGTTGATTGTTGTGTTGTGAGTTTTCCAGAAGCAGATATTCAGGAGAAGCACCACTCACTTCCTCATAATTCCCCCTCCTCTGCCCAAACACACATTACTCATGTCTGAAACCAGCCCGTTGACTCTTACAGGCCTTACTAACATACCTGCTGGGGAGACACACCTTGCTGTAGTTATACGTTTCCGTAATTATGCAACACAAGCCGTAACTACAACTCACCTGGCGACAGAGTGAGGTTCACATGAAAATAGCTGTGCCCCCACACCCACCCACACAAGGTATTATAGTTTGAGTTACACGTGAATTTCTTCTATGAACTCGTGTTTTCCACACAGACTTGCTGTCACTATGCCCAAGTGTCTGCTAACGCCTACCAAAGCCTCTCACTCCCAACAAAAACAGCATAACCAGATCCTCTACAAAATGTATTAAGTTTGAATTTAATTTTCACTTGGTTATTTACAACAACAGCAACTCTATTTCACAATCACCGACTTTTTCCCACCAGTCATATGGGTGTGTTGATGAACGGCATGTGGTGTAAAAACAAACAAACAAACAAACAAACAAACAAACACACCCCAAATCTGTGTTAATCATTATCACTCAGGTTAATGACTGTTTTTACGGAGTCTGACTTTTGTCCAACAGCAGTCAAAGTACTAGTACAACTTAACCATATGGTCAGCATTAAGCAGATACTAGATATCTTCAATGACGAATTCAAGAGTCAGTGTAAAAAGACTTGGCTGCTAGCTTGATTTAAATAAGTGTGCCAATTAGCTGCTTTGTTTTGGTGAATGAAGGAATAAAGGTTAGCCAGCTAGCCGGTGACCAACTGGACGAATTCAGCCTGGCTACATGAAGCCACTTTGCTAGCATTAGTTAGAGCCGTTCAGGTGTCCGTGAGAAAACAGGTGGCAGTGATGAACAGTTCAACTGTTGACCAGCTGCCTCACACGCCAACACCTGCGAGCAACAGTTTTGTGTGGTCGTGAGGTGCGGGCCCAGCCTCCCAACCCACCTGATTCAATACGGCCGTTGCTCAGCCGATGTCCACAGTTTACAGCCGCTGAACAGGTCTCCACCACCGGCTACAGTCCGGTTGTATGGTCAGTAAAGGGCTCTCTCCCTCCAACGAAGTGGTGAATTGTTACCACAAGAAAAGTGAGTACTCCCAGGACCCAGCGACACCCTACTTGCCGATGAACCACCACGTCTTAGAACTAAAACCCGGAGTGCAGCTCTTTCTTTCTCCCCCGTTGCCTCTGTGTTTCCTGCTAGGCTAAACTTCACAGCTCTAACTCCTCCCATATGCTGCATTCAAGTGCGCCTCGAAAACGACAGACCCCGCCCCAACTTCCGGTTCAGCTGTGACTCCACTCCATTGGTTTGCTTTTGTTTGTTTTTTTTGAGGGGGGGGGTTCTTTTTAGAAATTATCTGCCTCAGAGATTAAATGTGCTAAATCTAACAGAAAATAAAGATAATTTGGGAAAACAAATGATAGTATATAATGCTAGTATAGCTGATGTTTTTAATGTATACGATAAAGTGTTATTACAAATATAGATTGGTTTAAGTAAATTTAAACAATATGTTTCTAAATATTCCAGAATAAAGAACTTGTAAAGTGAATCTATTGTAACGTGTAGACAGTATTTTTAAGTACATTTGGTAGCTCTGAGACAAACATTCTTTTTGAGTGAAACCCATTCTCATTCTCAGAATTTCACTTGTAACCCGAGACTGTACCTTGGACCCTAACCCTACAGCCAACCAGCTTTTTTTTTTTTTTACTTATTTTTCTTCATTATTGACTCAAACTTGGTAAAGTTACACTACTTTTTATTTTGTAGGCATTTTACTTGTAGAGCAGTACTATTTTTTCCACAGAACAGTAAAATAAACATCTTTTTAATATCCCCAAGAATTAGGAAATTTTGTATAAATGGTCTGAAAGCTTTGAGTTAGTTTTTTAGTGACGTTAAGGTAATTTCTATTAATGCACACTACACACATATGACTGATTTATCACATTAACAGCTGAAAAAATAAATATTGCAAAGATTTTAAGAAAAAGAATAAATCACTGATGTAAACTTATAAGTTGAACTCAAGTTTATTCTTGTAAAATTATAATAGTGCATTCATACATATTTTATTCTTCACACTGATGGATATGGAAGGAAAAACAAGCTTTCTTTGGTTATTGCCTTGTTTACACTTACTTCTGAGAGATGTCTTTGTAAACTTCTTGACATCACCCACCAAGTTTACTGTATTCTTTGCTTTTCTTTAATTGCACAAAAAAGTAAGACATTGTTTCAAAAAAGGAAGGCAGTGCAAACTTATGCTGTGCAAGGTAATGAATGAAATCTGTGTACCTTATGAATGTACTTGAAGCCCAATATTGACACTTCTTTGTGCTCTATTTTAGTCTCTTAACGTTGTCGGGAGCATACAAACTGCATGTGACAATACCACAATGTAGCATTGTACCATAAAACATCAATGTACTAAATAAAAGTCTAAATCATGGAGCAGCTCCAGACTTTTCAGTGATCCTAACTGTTCCACTATCTACACCAGTGATTTGATAACTGGTTATCTGTTGAGTGAAAAAAAATGTTCTGTGCACGTGTTTGTGAGAAAAGTAGAATTTAATCAGAACTGTACAGTTATGGGCAGGAGAATGCCATAAAGCTCAAGTATAGAATCTCATTTCTATCATTAGGATGAAAAAAGTAAATTGTAGAAATAAAAATAATAGATTCATATCTCATTATAGTGACATTTTTTCCAATATGTCATAATATTGACTTAGTATTTCACAGTAAGGACAAACTTTCTCAAAATGCTATCTCTGACTTTTTCTCAACACAGTGGTAGACATGGGCTTCCATTCCAAAGGAAACAAGTCAGGCAATAATTCTCGATGGATTTCTTACAGTGAGCGCCTTCCCTTACATTACACATATTCATGTGATCTGTTGTTAGAAAACTAGTAATTACTGCAAAAACGTCATTAAAAAAAAAAAAAAATCACTATCATTTTCAACAACAAACAACAAAATCATAGGGGAATGATTTAGTTTACTGTTTTCACAGCACAAGTAAGTAGTTATTATACAATCAATTGCAACAAATAATACAGACAACAGAGTGTAACATAATTCATATAAAAAATGTAATTATAACTGAAGAATTTATTTGAAGGCACAATTATTTGTTTCTGCAGCTTGTTATTCTTGACTCACTCTGGATCCACTTTACAGAATAAAGGCGAAAGAAGTCGAACTGTAAAGAGGACTTGACAAACATCAGGGCAAACTAAGAGCCCGAGCTCCCTCTGATGGAGTCGTCACGTAGAAAGTAGGAGTTCCACTGAATCGCTCCTGTTCAGGAAATAAAAAAGAAAACAAAAGGAAAACATATAAACAGAAATAAGTGAATCTGTAACCACTTCATAACCACACTGTGTGTCGATAAGATTTTCAGTCCATTTATGCTCATCACATCTCTTAGATTTAAGGAAGGAAGTTCAGAGAGGGGCCAGGAGGAAAAGAACAGCAGAATTTGTTTTTGCAACCAGACACCTTTCCTCTTGAGCTGAGACACATCTTTTCCTCCTCCAAACTTCCTTTACTACAACTTCCTCCAGGTTAAATTTACACATTAGGGTCATAACTCATCAAATAATCCCACTGTACATCACTGAAAGACCAGACAAATATAGCAGCCCAACAGGGAAAATCGGAGCATGAAATAAAAAAACCAAAATAAAAAAAAAGAAAATAAACCAGTTTGTGTATATGTGTAGATCCTTTTGGTGTGTGGGAAAAGTTAACTGAACAAAATAGGAAAAGCAAAAGGTGCATGAGTTTTAAGTTATAATGCAGTAATCCTGTGAAAATCTCTACATGTATTTATAACTGTAATTTAAATTCTGTGTGTATTCAGTTTTAAAGGTATAGAAAAGTATATAAAGTATGTAGAAAATACAGCACTTGATTATGCTAATACATATTATTTAGTCAAAGATTTTAGCTCTAACTTGTATTGTGAGGTAGACTGTTATTTTTGTCCAAAACTAATTTAACTGCTGTACAAATAGTTCATCAGTAACAACTACCTAACAACATTTCCACAGTAAAATATACAAGTTAAATGTCACTGAATGTTCGTGTTGTAAAGTCATTTGATGGTTTGTTATGTGTATTTGCTGCAATGATTATGTAGAGCTGTTTGCCATAGAAAGTATGTTTTATTCAATAAAGAGAAGTTCAGCGAGTGAGTGAGGTATCAACTGAAGCTGACAATGCAGACACTGAACCCTTCCATCAGTCCTAAAATTCTGACAGAGCAAGCATTTAAAAAAATGACCACTATGTCATATAAACACATATGAGAGCATAAGGAAAAAAATATATGGACCTAGTTAAATGTAATACACTACATGATACCCGCTGGACTTGACCTTTTTGCGTTTCCATTACGTAAAAAACCTGGAATCTGGTACTACTTTTTTAGTCCTTGCTCAGCCAAGGATCCAAAATAAGTGAAGAGATACTAAAATGTCATGTGTAAACACTGCAGACCACTGATTGGTTAGAGAGTTGGCTCTGCATCAATGTGTCATCAATGTGTGACACACCATTAAAATTAAAAAAAAAAAAACTGATTAGGAAGTTTACAGTAAATATACTGCTAGGCTAATCCATGATGACAGCCAGCAAAATGACACCGTGGTTGGTCAAGGAGGTTCAGATATTTCTGTCCTTGGCGGCCAGTGAAAAGATTCACCATAAGCTTGACGGGGCAACACGCAACAACCGAGCAACTATCAAAGCAAATGCCATTGAAGTTAAGCACAGTGTTACTATGACGTCGAGGTACTCTAAAGTCGGTTTTATCCTGTAATGGAAACGGTCTCCAGGAATAGTATCTGGTACCCGAGTCAAGTCAAGCCGGTACCATGTAGTGGAAACGCAGCAAACGTCTTCATAGGAGTTCTTGGAGTTAGCATCTAGTGGTCATCAGTGGTATTATACTGGACAAAACTTGAGGCGTTATAACATGATACCACTCCAATCATTCTTTACTGACCTGATTCAATTATGCTACTGTATCTTTAACTCAAAAGGTTTTGGAGCAAACCAAGATCCATGAATCAGATACCACATAACCTCCTAATCACATTCTTCATATATTTCCATGTTAGTAACTTGAATGCGTTGGGATAATGTGGTGAAATGTTCAAGGACCCTCATACTGAATAAGCAATTCAGAAAATGGATGTATGTATGGATGTTAGTAATTCAAGACTAAATACATTTCCTGGAAGATTGATGTAGTCTTCAGCCGTAAGTACTAATCATATCAGTGTGTTTTTTTTACATTTCAGCACTTAACAAGACGAAGTGAGGTGCAGTTAAGAATTTCTGCAGGATCAGGAACCACCAGGTCCACTTTGAATCCTTCAGCCAAAGACACCTTGAGCAGCTCCTCCACAAAACCCTGCATGTCTGTGATTTCACAGCCACTCCGGTGCATGTTCATGATGTCGTCCGACTGCGTGACTTCAGGGTCCAATACCGTTAGACCCCGGTAGTGCTGTTTGTTGTATTGGTCTTGCGGGAGCTCGTCGGGCCTTGGCACCCATTCTAGTTTCAGCCTGTTTTGCCTTGGGTTGCACAGATGAGGACTTGTGAGGCCTTGGGATGTTCTGTAGGAGAAGCGCTCACAAAGAAGAACCAGGAATGCTCTCCAGGTACAAAAGAGGTCGGCTGTGAAGGCTCGCACTGAGCATGTGCGTAGCTCATAGTTTTCAGGTCCGTGGCGTAAGTTAAAGTGGAGAATGCGGACCTGGAATGAGAGGGTATGATATGCTGACAGCCCATTCTGCAGTGCACACAAACACAGAACCAGTCTGTCCATGTCTCTGGATTTGCAAACAGATGCACACACATCCACTGTGTGTGCAGTATTTATACAGTAAACATTGCCACAGAGGGTGTTTTTTTTTTTTTTAGAAGTTTAATTAACTGAAAAAACTACCCATTGTTATCCCGGCTGATGCTAATAGCACTGAAAAATATACTACCAGGTCTTAAGTAATTCTGTAATAACACTAGTTCCAATTCTTTGACAAACATAGATAAAAAGTAAATGATCAAATCAATCTTGACCATGTAACTGTAGGGCTTTTGTGCTTTCTAGGTCAATGTCTTACGGAAAAAGCCAAACCTCAATTTTAACAAAGAAAACCCAGTACCTTCTTCTACTTGTCGGTGAATCTTTACAAAAATGATATCCCTTTTCTTAAAAAAAAATATTCGAGGTTAAATTCTGAATGACAGATTGAAAACACAACAGCATACATTTTACTTCAGTGGTAGAAGTCATGGTATAAACACTGTGTTATACTTTCAATCCCTCAGCAAAGAACAGTGCATTCCATAGATACACACTTTTGTAGACATGTTATTCACCAACCAATGATAAAACAAAATTGTAAGTCTATTTACTCATGGTGTGTCCATACAAATATACAGTAATCATTCTTTAAAATAGGTCATGATTTGATGGTTACATTCAGTTTGGAATAAATTACATGGTATCTGGTATTTGTGTCAACTTGGGTTGGGTGATAGGACCATATATATATATATATAT
>JAPQRP010000013.1:25534287-25545367 GCA_037367295.1 Apogon hyalosoma
GCGACATGTCCAGGGTGAACCCCGCCTTCGCCCTTAAGTGGCTGGGATAGGCTCCAGCGACCCTAGTGAGGATAAAGTGGGTTCAGAAAATGGATGGATGTTTAATTACCTTTTGAAAATGAATAATCTAACCAATTTAATTCAGTTTGTTGTGATGTGAATGCTATCGCACTCCCGTCACTCAAACTAAAAATAACAAGAGAAAACCTGATTGACAAAAGAGTAAGTGAATCACAAGTATAACTTAATATGGGCAGTACTCAGGCAGAATCAGTGCCATAAACATTAGTTCAGTGTATTTATTAGGTATAAATCTCTTTCTTGCCCCGCATCACATAAAATTGGTGAAGGAAAAAAAAAAAACAGAAGGCACTTCACTGGGTCAAAAAAAAAAAATCATAAAATTTGAATGTAAATTATACAAATGAATCAGGTGGTCATTGAGGACAGGGCTAGCACCCACTAAAGGAGTGTAAGCCATGACTTATGGATTTGCTTAAACTGGCATTTGTAGATCAAAAAATAGCACAGAGAAACAAAGACTGCACCTGCAACCTCACAGTCTCAGGTTTTAAAAATGTGATTTGACATTATGTAAGTTTGGGATGCACAGGAGAAAGTTTGTAAGCATAGTCAACACATAAAAAAACAGACAAACAAAAAACAAACAAAAAAAACAAGTCCCAAAAAAAGACTCAACATTCAGAAAGAAAGTAGAGCCAGTGAACAGTTATAATCTGGGTGATCGTTCAGACTGTGCTAAACATAATCATGGCCAGATACTTCTTCCCAACAAATATAGAAACATGACAGCCTGATTAATGTTGGTAGTGGCTATCCTACTCTACAATAATTATGATATTAACAGTCAGAAAAACATAAAAAGCCCCCCACATATTAAGGAAAAGTCATGGGCTAAGAGGCTTATAGTTTTTATTTAAACAGAGGTACTGACCTTTATAAAATCCCAATGGGTTCACAGACCGTTTTGGAGAGATGGAAGTGGGTGTGGCCTGATGTCTATTGTCTGGACATCTGCGAAACACACAGAAGAGAGCAATCATTTAGTACAAAGAAAGCAGTTACTTTACTTGGTTAACCACAGGTTTATTACATCCTCAGTTCAAGTAAGTACAAATCACATACCATGTCTCAATGAGCCTCATGAGACATAACAGAAACTATATGACCTGACATATAACCCTGATAACAAATATAGCTACATTAAATCACTCAACATTTCTTCTCTGGACTTCCAGTCATACTATGTTGAGTCATGCTGGTTGATCAGTCAACAACAAATCGTATGAAACTGATCATATTTACCACTCAAATTTTGCACCGCCAAGATGGAGGGGGGACAGAAAAAATGTAAAGGTGAAGTGGTATGAACAAGGTGGGCAAGAGCTTAAAAGGGGGTGTAAAAGTTAAGAAAGGGTTAGTAGGGTAGTACTTTGTAGTGTTAGTTAGGGTAACTTCATTTTTTACTCTACATTCTTTGCAATTTCATGACTGGCTGCATCACTGACCAAGTCCTCTTCATCCTCTCTTTTAATGGGTGTATATAATTCTGTGTATTTGCTGAAACAATAATTACAATAAATACATGTTATTTGCAAATAAAAAACACTTAAAATTTTGAGAGGAAAGCACATTACCTGTTGCATGCAGTGTCCATTGTGCCTCTTGATGTTCCTGGGGCATCTGCTGTGTCAGAAAGTGCAGCCTGTAAAACAAACCATAGAGTAGTGGAGTGGTGAGTGCAGGTCCTTAGGAGTCCTAAGTTATGCAGTATTTTATACACTGCATTGACTGCTGCTGTTACCCTGTTATGCACTATTCATAATGTGCATTGCGCTAATGGTTTAATTCTCAATCTCAATTTCATTTTTAAATTTACTAAGATTAAATGAGGTTAAGGAACCACACATCACCTTGTGTCATCTAATCAGGAACAACATGATAAATGTTATTCACTACAGTATCAGCTGAACCTAATTCAACAGTATTTCTGCTTGCTATGACCACCTCTGAATCTGATGAGTCTGATGAGTCAGAGCTGATGTCCTGAGCTGTGAAATACAAGAACAGACCAAACAAAATTTACTTTGGTTACTCATCAGTTTAAGAGAGCATTAAGTTCCTGTTTGAGGATTAATGGCAGAATCACTTACAATAGAAATCTTCAACTGTACAAATATATACTGTGATCCTTTGGTATGCTTTCCCGAGTGCATCCTTGTAGGCTTGGAGAGTGAAGGGTCTGTCTGTCCCAGGAATATTAACTATCTTTGTGCCATCAGGGTAAAGAAGAAAGTAGGGACCACCTTGTAAATTTTTGTCGAAGTCCCTCATTTTTAGTTCCGCAGCTTCACACAGTTCCTCAGCATCCACCCCTGGGTGAACTGCAAGGGGTAGCACCATTCCTCTCACAGCTTTCAGCTCTCCATCTTTCGTAATCATCATGCCTACATAAATCTACATAGAAACATATAACTATGCTGTAAACAAGATCATTGACACAGCACAAGTACATGACAGACTGGACTACCCTCACAACGGTCAGTCTACATCAGCAAACAGAAGTTACCTTGACAAGCTTTTTATTCAGAAGTTCTTTCTTCTTCTTTAAAGATAGTTTTTTCTCCTTTTTTAATGCCTGGGATTCTTGGAATGTGGGAAGCACACTTTTTCCTGCACTCCCTGGATCAAACAAATCAAAGACATAATTAAATGTTACAAAGGTTATACAACATCAGTGCTAATTCTTATATATAGGTATAACATTACCTTCACTTGTGCCACGCTTCACAACTTCATATAAGAATTTGATATTCTTGCCACACAAACCACAGAAAGTGGATGCACATCGAAGTTTATGTCCACAAAACGGACAGTACATTTTTATCTGTAAGACAAATGAAGCATAGGCTTAATAAGATGAGAGCTGGCTGGTAGGCTGCAGTTACAGCGAGGAGAAAATAAAACAGATTAATAGAGTAAGCATAAGTTCAATTTTCTTTATTTGCACAACTTGACACAGGTAAGTGTGTTAGTTACAACAGAGCAAATAACGACAGCATTCATATCTGGTATAAGCCTGTAAGCCCTACTTTCACTGGATTCGTTCCACAGCAGTGTCCGCTAATGTTGCTACGAGGCTAGATGGCAGAATATAGAGATAGATATACAACGGTAAGTATCAACGTTGTTCGTTAGGTACAGCGATCATTTCAAACTTATAAACAACGATTTACTTACTTAATCACCAAATCCACTGCTATCACCACCAGTTTCCGTTAAGACAGAGCTTCCGTTGTGGGATAACTTCCATTATGTGCTTTTGCATTTGTGTTTAGGCTTATTGTGTTGTGTTGCTGTGAAATGTGTTGTGAATTACTGTTGTGGCTTCTTGTGTTGTGTCTCAGCTAATTCCTGTTCTTTTTTTTTATTGGTGGTTGGTATCCAGCTTTAAGGTGCGTTACCACCACCTACTGCTCCGGAGTGTGGCTCGGCCAGTAGATTTACAAACTAACTCCCATCAAACCCTAACAAAAATCCCGGTCTCCTTTAAAAAAATAACCCCGACTAAAAATATATGTTTGCCCAAAACATTTACTTCGTCGTTATTAATAACATTATGTAAAAAACACGTTCCTAATGTTTTTGTTTTTATATATTTGTATTGAAAATCCTTTCACTCGTACGCCGCCATTATTGTTTACTCGCAATGCATTCTGGGTAGTAAAGCCAGCTGAAAAGAAGCTCCGACTCACACCGGCAGCGGAATGAACTCGTCTGCTCAGCCTTTCCAGTTTGAACTGTACACTCACAGGTTTTGTAGTCGTTACAGGGACACTGCCCGTTTGCTCGTCTTTGTCATCGTCAATGCCCACGTCCACCTCGAATACTTGTGCACATTCGTCCAACGTCTCCCGTCCTTGGCGTTTCCTCTCGCGGTTTACACTCGCCAGTCGCGGTTGTTTAGGCTCCTCTTGAGGAAAAATGGTTGGCACTGCGTTTGACTTCAGCCGTCGTTTATAACCCGAAGCACCAGTGAGCTCTTTAACCAGCCGTGGACGATGAGAATCCTCGAAAGCGTCCGGGCTGAAATGACGGGAACACAGCCGCGGGTCCTTGGGAAGTTGTACTCTTCCACATGCATTTTCCCACTGTTTTCTGATGTTCTTTTCTTGTGGAAAGCTGTGGATGCTTACATCGGTTCCCTTGTTGCCTTTAGACTGGAAGTGGCAACCAAAAGCCGCACAGTGAGGCATTTATGTCGTCATTTTTTCCGTAACAAAAAGTTGAGCAGTTGAACGTTAGTTAAATCTAGTGTTGACTCAAGTACAACCTTTTGACGTCATTGTCCCAGAATGCAATGCGTGCGTAAAATAATGGCCGCAACGAGGATTAAAAAATAATAACACACATTATTATACCTTTAACAATTTATTTAGTATTGGAGTTCAGTCTTAGTATTGTAAATATCCTTAGGTGTTGTTAAATTGTTTCGTTTTGTACTGTTCCTTTAAGGATGACGTATTATGTGTGCGTCAGGAAAAAGGAGGGGTAGAGGTGGTGTGGGGGGTTGTGGCATGTGAGGTAGAGCTACGACAGTGGTGAGTGTGTTGTGGTCTGAAAGTAAAAGTCAATGTTAGCGTGGGTTTCGGCTAAAACAGTAAGCCTGGTGTAAATAGTTCTGTTCGAACTGGTGTCGGAATAAAGTATTGGAAAGAAGTCCTCATCTGCTGCTTTATAATTTGCACCAACGCTACAGCATTTTAAAACCTATTTGTCTTTGATGTCGGGGTTCCTTTTAAGAAAACCAACAATTGCCCTCATCTGTCCTCTCTCACCCATACTTTACAATCCTGTTTTTAATAAGTTTAAAGTACAAAACATTCATGGCATAAATTATTTTACAAATCAGAACAGGAAGAGGTGCAAAGGGCATAGAACTTAATAATCATTTAATTCCTATACCCCTATTTCCCTCAGAGTTTCCTCATCATTTCTCTGTCTCATACTTCTTACAGTTCAAAATCACATGCTTCACAGACTCCTGACATCCCTTACATAAACCCGTCTGTTGTTTTCCTACTAACTTCATTGTTTTGTTCAGTGCACAGTGCCCTAACCGTAATCTAGTCACTGCTTGCGGCTAATTGTGTTGTGGCTTTTTTTATAAATAATAATAATAGTAGTAATAACAATAATAATAGTATAACATTTAAAAAAAAAAAAAAAGTGTAATAGTTTCTAATAAAAAACATCAAGTGCATTAGCAGTCAATTTCAGTCAAGGTCATTTTGCTGAATTGAAGGGCAGCAGTTATGGGATTTCATGATAATGAGGGACTCATTTGTGGAAAATTTTATAAGCTTCAGTGCCAAAATGGTTGTCCTTGGCCCGTGTCCTGTCCATTAAAATACAGGTGCAGAGGTGATTAAACATTACAAAGACACAATAGACTAATAGCCAATAGGTTGACTGTTCACCAAAATATTCCTAGGTGTGATTGTGAGAATGAATTATTCTCTGTCTGTATATGACAGTCTTGTAATTAACTGGCAAAATGTCAAAGTTAGAAACCCTGCAAAGGATTTTAGTACTATGAAAAATGGATGAATGAAAAAATGAAATGTGAAATCAGTTACTGCTATCTGTTTGATATCATACAGCAAGGTGCTTTGAAGGTTTGCTGGTTCAATTCCCCAGACCGGCAGAGAAATTGTCTGCTGAAGTGCCCTTGAACACCCCCCCCATTTGCTTATCAGGCACCTGAAATGGCAGTCCACCATCCATAGTCTGCAGTGGCAGTGTGGTGTGTTCAGCTCAGGGTCAGTTACAAAGTGTGTTGCATGTCCACATATAAAATACATTCTGAAAAATAGAGATTATTCTTCAAAATCTGAACAGACGGCTTTCAACAGTTTTTCCCAATTGCTTTGGCAGAATTTTTAATAAAATGTATGTAACAACAAATGCAAACCTCCAAACTTCAGGGCATTTGCTCATAACACAATTGTATTCCTCTTTTTTAAACAACTCGCAAAATATTTCAGCACATCTATGTAAAGTTTACAACTGGCAGAACTGAATCTATTGTGCAGATGAAAACTGTCAGTCCAGTGCTAAAATGTGAAAAGCATAAATGAATATTATTATAGTGATATTTTTGCATGGTTAATGTTTGTGATTTCATGAAAATAAAAATGCAGTTAAAACTTATGTGAAAGTAGGAGTGTGGAATGTATAATGTAGCATTTGAATCTGAAAAAACTATGACCAGACTGAGATCTGGATGGAAAGAACATTTCCAGCTGTCACTTTCATTCTCACAAATGCTCTGTGGTTCAAACGTTACCAAAGATACTTTTCATTTAGACTTCTTATATGAGACAATAACTTTGTTTCAAGCAACTTTTTATGGCTTACACGGGTAAGCTACAGTATTGTGCTGTGACCTGCTAAAATAAAAGAGCCAAAGCAATTGCAAAAACTGTAAACATCTTTTATTTTCTTAACAGACCAAACTGCAGTGGCAGAATTAACAGTCATGCCAGTAAAGCTTTTTGAACTTGGATTTCTTCAGCTACCAGCCACTGCAATAATAATAGTCATAATAATAATAATGAGCAACAAAGAGCTTAAACATTATAAAGCACTGTATTTCAAATATATACAAATAAATCAGTGATATGTGAACTCCATCACACAAAGTCATAACCACAAAATGTCGACACCAAGAATCAATATGAACATTAATATTTCTCTGGTCCAACCATGACCATATTAAACCGATCACTGCCTCAAACTGTTTTCAATATTTTCATGCAGAGCTCACAGATAAATCACATCACTGATCATTTTACCAAAAGTACCACAACAAAATCAGACCACTAATACAAACGCTTCGTAACAAAATAAGACGACTATCAGCTGCTTTCACTGAATGCCACTACATTAGAATTACATCTGAAAAAACTGAGTAGAATTGTGCATTGCTTTGTGTTTCTACTACAAACCCTTATGTCCAGCTGACATTTTTAAACTTCCATTTTATTTTTAAAGATTTTTAATTTTTTTCATGTCTCTGGCCAATCAGAAGACAGACTGGATAGACAGAGCTCTTTACATCACTAAAAAAAGCAGCGACAAGGGCAGCCATCAAAAAGGTCCAGAACCACAGTATTAAAAACAAGCATACAGGAGATAAAACACACCACTTTAGCAATCTTTAAAATGCATTTTGGTACAATTTCATCATCCAGCTGGACTGTAAAACACCTTGAAAAAAGCAGCAGATACAAAAGTCATGCATATGTGGATGTGTGTGTGAATGGAGTGGTGTTTGTGTGCGTGCAAAAACATGGTGGAAGTCTTGGGAATATCTAGAGCGAGTCTATTCATGTATTGTGCTCAATTTCACAACTTAAAGAATGATAGAAAGGAAAGATGAAAAGTAGAAATGTTTGTGTCTCTTCAGTGTCATCCACGTTTCGTTGTTCTGTCTTTGGATTTGAAGCTCAACAAAGCCCCAAGAAAATGTAATAAGTGAAGGCATCGTGGTGACCTCAACTTCATCTGTTCAGTCTTTTTTTTTTTTCCACAGACGAAACCATCAGACAGTGAAGTCCCAACCTCGAGCGGCAGGACTGGAAGTAGTAGTTGTAGTACGAGCTCCCTCAGAGAGGTCACAGGTCAAATGTCGGCCAGTGATCAAGGACACTTGACAGGAGCAAAGGCTGCAGAAGAAACGTGGTTTTTCAAGGAGCCATCTGGACAGGGATGGTGTAAAACCTGGAAATTTGGGTCTGATAACAGGCGGATCAGAGCCAGCAGCTGTACTCTTAAACCGGTTCTTCACATCTGAACATCAAGAACCAGCTCTCAGAATGAAAACAGGTTTCAGAGCAGATCTAGACTCATCAAGAACCACTTACGATGAGGTGAAAAAGACCAACTAGACCACCATGCAGCTGGAGTCTATTCTACTAAATCTGAAGATAAACCAGAGACTCAGTATGGAGGTGAATTTGAAGTAGCAGGGGTCTGTAGAGGAGGCGTATTGTCTTTTTACACCTCAGTAACATAAAGTTCCAGCACCTATTCTGCAACCAATCATGTTTAATATTATAAAGAATGTAAGTCTATAAGGATAAGGACCAGGGTTTATTTCCTGTGTGTAGAAGAGACTTATATTTCCTTCTCTGAATTTTAGTGGCAGTTTGTCATCTATAGAACTTGGTTTAGGGTTAGGGTTACATGAAATATAAATCACATCTGCTCAGCCTGCTATAAGACTTCATTAACATTACTTCCTGGACATGTATACTGATAACTAGTGAGGTATCCTGGTTGTCCCATTAGCTACTAACAGGAGCAACTAGTGGGACAGCAGATCTCACGTTCCCATATTTAATCTACTGATCAATCATATAGATGTTCACAAAAGCTCAGAGAATACAGAGAAAACTGAGCAAAAAATACATCATTTTTGTTGATGAATCAGTGTTCCAGAAGATGACGTTCACTATAGAGTCTCTAAACGTCCAAATGGGTCAAATCTGATGCTGCTGAAAAACTGAATTTTATTTATCTCGTTGATGCCTCTTTGAATGCAGCGGTGTGCTGCAAAAATCCAAATCTTACTAAGTGTATTTTTCTCATTTCTAGTCAAAATATCTCATCACACTTAAAATAAAACATAATCACCTAAAGAGTAACTTGTAATTGAGATATAAGAACTTATTTTTAGACAATAGATCTTGAAAATCTTATTTCAAGAAATCTTACCAGATAATTCTCATTTGTTCCATTGGTAGATTTTTTTTTTTTGCTTAATTCAAGATTTTTTTTGCTTAAGTCAAAATGGTAAGATTTCTTGACATACGATTTTCAAGATCTATTGTCTAAAAATAAGTTCTTATATCTCAACTACAAGTTACTCTTTAGGTGATTATGTCTTATTCGAAGTGTGATGAGATATTTTGACTAGAAATGAGAAAAATACACTTGGTAAGATTTAGATTTTTGCAGTGTGTTATTCATTTCTGGACATTCTACAGCTTTTTGGATCATTTTTTGGATTGCTGATTGGAGGAACTGATCAATAATAGCATCAATAAAATTATTTAATAAATATTATGCCAAATATGCCTAATGTCACTAATTTGCCTCATAGCTAAATTTACATAATGCAACTATGTTCAAAATAACAATCTCCACTTAATTTAGCATCTGCTTGACAAGAACAACATAAATAATATATAGTTTTCAATATATTGCAAATAATTAAGGGGTTAAGTCTATTAATAGGATCAGTTTCTCAAAAATGATTAAACTTTTAGATCAGTAGATGCTTTTGGTTGCTGGTGGCTGTTTAGGTCATGAAAGGATATTTAGGAAATTATAACTTTTAGCTATCCAGTTTGATAATATTACTTTCCTCCTAACAATGTCATTTCCTCATCTATGACCATATAAAGACAGATGATGTAATTACATGGTTTTATAGTTGCTGAGTCACTCCAGTATCTCTACACCTGTACAGAACCCCACCTCAGGTTTTCCCTGAATATGCACCATCTCAACATAATCACAAAAATGCAGAATTAGCCTCAGATCATTTCTAAATTGTGCTTTAACGGTGCATTATTCCAGACAGAGATGAAACAGAATAACCCCGGTCCTTCAGGGGCCACTGAGGCTCTGCAGTCCTCAGAGGTCAGATTTTAAAGGAATTAAGGGAAACACCCCAGACCAGTTGATCAGACGAGTCCTCTAGTCCAGTCCAGTCCTCTACTGGCTGCCTTCTGCTCATCACGTGTAAACACAATCTGGCTACAAAAGCTCTGGAGTTGGATTCCAATGGGGTCCAGTCCTGCTCAGACACCACACAGTCACATAAGGTGCTTCAGGTGGGAAACTCCACCAACGCGCAGACGTCCAACATGTTCAGGAACCTTCTGCTTCTCCAATCTGGGCCACAAAGCCTCAACATACACTGTGTCAGGGTTTGGATGCCAGCAGATTGATGGGATCTTAGAAGTCGTAGTCCCAGCCGGAGTTGTCGTCTGGTGGCGGCTCATCAGTGTCTTCAGGAAAACTGTCGAAATTACTCGTGTCAATCGGAGAGGAAACCTAAACGGAGCAAGAGAATTAGACAAATACAGGCTTCAAGAAGTGAGTTGTTTTCCTAACATCAGAGTCATCATAGTCAGCAAAAACTAACAATGAATAATCACTTTTTAAATGGAAAAAAACCCCACACATCTCAACACTAAAAAACTCCTTCCACTAGTAAAAATCCTTATGAACTCGTGGAAATTTCTAACGATGAAAAAAATCTGCCTGATATTTAAGCTAAATAACTAAAGGAAACATAGGTATTCTTACTGTTAATAAATATAAAATACAATTCATGCAAATGAGTAAAAAAAATGTCTTAACATTAGATTTTATGTCTAAAGAAAAGAGAAAGAGGAAAATAAAAGGAAATCTAACAATTTTCAGCTCCTAAAACCAGATCAGTTCTGATATATTTAAAATAACTCATGACATAAATTCTATTTTCACATGTTTTACTGCTTCAGTTTTGTTTTGTTTTTTTATTAGATTTTTTGATTTATGCACTTTGAAGAATAATTATAAGCAGTTAGAAAGAATGATATTTGCAGATAAATCATGTTTAACTTTAAATTTTTCAGTATTTAATCTACACATAGCTTTATCTTCCCTGCTTTCTGTTTTTATTATACTTTCGTGTTCATTTGTGGGGGGGTTTATACTTACGCCAGGTGTGATGGGTGGAGTCAGAGTTCCTTTCTTCAGACCCTCCCAGTTAAAACCTTCAAACCACCTGAAGTCAGAAAAGGAAAGACTAGTTTCATGGCATTTGGTTTTCACATTCATGCTTAAAACATCTTTTACATCTGAGATCTCTAAAATGTCACATTATGTCAACTAAAACATACTGTAGTTTTAGATGGAAATCAGCTGACTTTAGCTGCTAAAGACCCCCCCCAACAGGGTAAATAAAAAGATTTAATTAAACAGAAATGAGGAGATAGGC
>JAPQRP010000013.1:25551213-25565394 GCA_037367295.1 Apogon hyalosoma
TATCTTATCTTATCTTATCTTATCTTATCTTATCTTATCTTATCTTATCTTATCTTATCTTATCTTATCTTAACCATAAGTATGTTTACATAAGTGCATGATGTCCTGAAAATATGTCTTGTTGTATTTTGTTACCTTAGAATGAATTGATATTTACAGAGTCATGTTTCATGGAGTCTTTCATAATTCTACAATGGAGATCTTTTACTATTTTCTCCACCATTACAGTCACCTACTATGTTTGAGGTGCTACACACTTCACTAAAAACTCCTAAATGGGCAAAATAAACACTGGCTATGATGAGGGACTAGAATATTTTTAGCCATAAAACATGATGAGGTAAGGGGAAAAATGATGCAATCTGCAACCACACCTCTAGATGTCACTAAATTTTACAGACTGAACCTTTACATTTTACTCAGGTTATTCCCATCCTGTCTGTGAAAACAGAAAATCGGTAAACCTGACGACAAAGTCGCAGTGCGCCTCGGTCATGATGTGTTTCTCTGAGCGGATGTGCTCCTGTTGTCTCGTGTCGACGATGTGACGCTTCTTCAGGATCTTCATGGCGAACGTCTTCGCCTCCTCGTTCTTAAGCTGCACCTGAAGAACAAACACATTCAGGTTGTTTCGTATCGGACACTTGGACTATTTATGTTGTGTTTCTGATCAATCAGATGCTGTTGCACATGATGAAGGAGCCAATTATAACAATAGTGTAATTTATATTCTACATTATTGTAGGTGAGATATATAAGTATAGTTTTGAAATTTTAAATTACTTTTTATTTTCTTCTTTTTAGTCTCAGTTTAGCTTTATTAGGTTTACCAATTTATTTTTTATTTTTAAGGAACTGAGGAGTTTTAGTGTAGTTTTATGTAGTTTTAGCATTAGGATTTATGAGCAAAGCCTTGATTTACAGAAGCTGACAAAGATAAGAAATGAAAATGCCATTAAATATTATATATTTTCAAATCTATTGTTTTTATAAAGAGCATCAGACTGTGCAAAGTCATTCTATTCTTGTTCACTATAATATTTTAACTTTACTTGCATTTCAGTTTTGTTTTAGTTCATTTAGCGTTGCTCACTGTAGTTTTTTCTTAAAGTTTGTGTTCTTCAAAGCTGTCATTCTTATTTTTACTTCCGTTAAAATTATTTTCTCATAGTTTCATTAACAGTTATAATCTTGCTCTGATGGTGAAGTGCACCATGGGAGTTGTAGTGCTCCACAGGCTTGTACGTTTTGATGTTTTATCACAGGAGATGACATTGTCTCACCCATCTCCACTTCTTTTGTAAAGTTTCATGCTCATCATTATAAACTGCCTAAAGGGAACTGTTACTACAGGAACCATCGGGCTTAAACATCTCCTCCTACTCTCATACACTGAACCAAACGTGCAGTTAAACTTGCAAAGACACACACAGATATTATTACAACATGACACAAGCTTCTATCTCTGGACACAACTCCCCATGGTATACGAGCTTTTACATGTCGAACAGGACACGCCTTATTCATAGGGCTGTGAGAGGTGTGTGGACTGCTTTTATTTAGCCACATTCTTTCTTTGGGAAAGACATAAAAGTTTATCTGTGTGTTTTTGTGCTGAATGCCTGACAGTTAGTGGTAGAAGAACCTTTACTTAAGGAAAAGTATCGATACATTAATGAAAAAAGGAAAAAAAAAACTACTTTGGCATAAAAACATTACCAATAAATTGTAAAGTACAAATAAGATTAAAGGTATAAAGATTTTTCTGTAAAAAAATCTTGTTCTTGTATTTTCTATATTCATATCACAACTGTCTCTTCCTTTTTAGAGTTAGAATGACAGCAAATGAACTACACATGGTTCCTACAACAGGTTTGGACCAGTTGTAAAATGTTTTTTGTACCTGAAAGAAAATTCAGTGGATAAAAACAAGACGAGTGTGTCTGCTAAATCACTTCTGCGTGGCCTTGAGAAACTAATTCTAACATTAAAAGCCATTATCAACTGTGACTGTTGGAATAAAAAGTATATTTCTTTACAAAATTTCGGAAAGTGGAAATATGATGTAGCATTAGATGAAAACACCCAAGTACAAGTGCCTGAGATTTGAACTTGTTTAAATGTGCCTTGGCTCTTGTCACCACTGCTGACAGTAATTAGAGTTATGTTTGAGGTCAGATGGATACTTCAGAGGTAAGAGGTCAGTTTTTTCTCAGAGCAGTTTCACTCTGACTCTGTAACTATAAATACCCCTGAGGAACGATGGGAGATCCTGAGTGGGGATTCCTTCCTGTTTTTGGGCAAACCCTGTCCTGGGCTTCTCCTCTGACCTTCAGTACCCTCAAACCCCGCCTCCTGGGGCAGAGAAACCCGACCCCCTTTGACGCAATACACCAGCCGCTACATCCATCACAAAATCATATCTGCACTGTGGGAATGTACGATGCATACGATCGTAGGAAACACCGTCTGCTGTAATTAAAGATGAAGGAAGCTGTGATGCCCGTGTCATCTGAGGATTAGACTCATTCAGGTTCACACCTAATTAAAATGAATCAATGTAATCGTCTGTTATAATGTCTGTGGTCATGGCGTGAAATATGGGGGTCCCCTTGCAATATGAGACTTGATGAAAAGGCCAAACAGACTGACGCATGTGGAAAAAAACGTACAATTTCCAGATACCACAGTGATTGTCTTACCATGCCCGGTATTCATGATTAAAATGAGTGTAAAATTAGTTATTAATTTTTAATGATTAAATTATTATTTTTTTAAGTTAATTACTATATTAAAAATTAGTGGAATCCGGAAAAATATATATGTCATGTTTCCTCTTATGCACAAGTGACAGTGTCGGAAATGGTCCAAAGTCCAACCAAAACCAACTTTTACTCTGTATAACTTGAAATGCAGTCAAATTTATGTTAAAGACAAGCAATGCTCAATACACTTCAACTTTCATGTTATACAGGGTTACTTTTTGATCTGGCCTATGCCCACTGATTGGCCTTGTGTTACATGGATTCTGCTGCAGGACCAAATTCAGTAGCTGCTCAGAGGTCATGTGTAGTTATTGTTAACATTTCCTGGTATTTTGCAAAAATATTGGATAGATTTCCCCAAAGTAAAGGTCTACCTACTGAAAGACAATAAAAGCCCAAAAACAATAGGTAATCTGTGGTTGTTATTACAAGCAATGAAAATTCACTTATTTAAAGTCCAAAACACAGGTATATACACCTATAACAGCCACCGGGTCAAATTTACCTCTATTGAAATGCATAGATTGATGCATTTGTGAAATCTGTGCAAAGCTGGCAGCTTTTCTTGAATCCATTAAATCTTATGTAAATTGTATGACTTTGGTGGAACGTTGGAGCTCTAGATAAGGAGGCCCACAGTTCCCAGCATGTCACCCACTGATTAAAGGGTGCTTCATACCAAAATATTTCATCTTTTAAACATGACAACACCAAACAGTCCTATAATATTTAAGGTTAAATTCCCCTATTCAATATTAAACAACATAAAAGTATTATCAGTAAGTATACTGGTTTTCTCTACATACATTTAATGAAACAGTATTTTATCGTTCCCACAGGAATTGGTCTTTAGAAGAACTTTGGTTCTACCCATCAATGGAATGAAAATGTTTGCCCATGGTGGAAAACACTGGAAGGACACTGGTCATTCTGGGCTTTTGGAGCACTGCCTGGCCAGTCTCTGAGGCACATGATTACTGGTTTTCAATTACCAGCACTGATACTTCACTGGAAAGTTACTGCAAATAGATGCGCGGACACATACCTGTACAGGGTGATCTGTGAGTTGTGATTTAATGAAGATTTAAATAGTCTCCCCAAAACTGGGCTAAGCACTCGGACCATCTGTAACCAGAAACTGTTTTCCAATGTGGGCTAAAATTAATCTAAAACTGCTCTAAACGTGATATGAAACTAGTTGCAAGGTAATCACAGTTAATTAGAACATTAGTTGTATTTCAGTAGCATCATGTCCCATGCAAAAATGGACAATTACCAAGATCTGTTTTTAGCACCTATATGACCATTTAATTTGCAATGAATTATTATTATTATTATTATTATTATTATTATTATTATTATTACTGACTTTTGCACAATTTGGATTGTTTTTTTTAGTAGAATCATCATTTCATCTTTGCCCAGAAATGAGAAACTAATTATCTGTTGGCTGAGTTTTCCCTGTATCACTACATAAATATCTACAGAAAACCTCAAACCCTTTTTCAATGTCCTGCAAATCATTCTGTCAGTGTAAACCCATCTGATGTTGTGTCATCAGTTGTGGTCATATCGTACCAGCTCGACTCGTCCAAAGCCTCCAACTCCAAGTGTGTCAATGATGTTGAAGTCAGTCAGTTTCAGACTGGAGAAGAAGGCGTTCTCCGCCTCATACCTGAACAAAAAAAAAGACAAAAAGAAATACACAATGATGCATTCACTGAACACAGCAGAAATCCATAAAAGACAAAGGCAAAGATCAACTGAGTATATTTCACACCTGCAGCATTTAACCACATGGAAGAACGGGAACTTCTTGGAGGTTTGGATGGAGAAGGAGGTGATGGGGAAGGAGGAGGATGGAGGAGCAGGGAGGCTGGTGAGCCGATCCCTCTGCCTCTGCTTCACTGGGATTGGGAGCAAATCCCTCATGTCTTTATCTGACTTAATCCACAATAATAAAAAAGAAGCAGCTAAGGGACGCTTTTTGTTTCTTCTGGGTGTTTTTTTGTTGTTCTATACCATTCAGGAATGTAAGTCAGTCCGGAGAGGTCAGTCTGACAGGAGTGTTTTAGTTGATATAGACGGTCTAGTCCTTTACTTGTATCTTTGGAACACGATCCAAAGTATAAAAGTGCAAACAAACTTTCTAATTATTCCCAAATCTTTATATTTTTTTTCTCACGAGAACGTTCGGCAAAGCGTTTGCAACAAAGCCGTCTCAAACGAAGAGCTCCACTTCCAGTTTACATGGTGAGAGATGGTGACGAGGGGTTGATAGTGATGACAGTGGTGGGAAGAGGTTTTGCTTTGGGGTCCTGAGTTTGCCAGATCCTCCAGCTGTGTGAGCATGTAGGTGCAGAATCCGGAACAAGTGCCCTCTAATATCTGAAGCTTTGATGTAAAATTAAATATCCAGGTTAATTTCAGGTCTGCTACTCAAAGTGAGAAAAGCCCCCCCAAAAAGGTTTGTCCCTTTTGCCAAAACAGTGTCCACGTCTGCTCCGGCTGAGTCCTGCAGGCTGTAATGCCAACCAGGACGGGACAGCCCACATGGCAGGATGCTGCTGGCAGTATTTTTAGCGCATGGAAACATTGCTCAGAGGTTCAGTCAGTAAACGCTGCTCACTCAGGTGACAGACTGTCCGAGGCCGACACCAGAGGACACTTAAGATGATTTATCAGGAAGGTCCTGCACATATCTGTTCACCATCTGCAGGCGTCGGTAGTTTTATAGTTCAGTGCTTCGTGTATATTCAGGCCACAACATTTACAGTCTCAAAAGTCTGAACATGTAGACTTATTGTTTTTGAGAGACATATAATGTTCCTATTGTTTATGTACAAAAAACAAGTAATTTAAATGTATGAAAATGTATTTTGACCAAATACACATAGAAATGTACAGAATTAGGTCAAAATCATAATAAATAGTTAATTTATTATAATTAAAAATCCTTCCTTAGCAGCTATAACAGTTTTTCACACTCTAAATCAGGGGTGGGCAATTAATTTTCCTATGGGGCCACATGAGAAACTTTGACAGTTTTCAAGGGCTGGATCAATTCACCTGCAGCTCTGCTCAATATATGAAATAATACAATGATACAATGAAAATGTGGAGCGAAGAATACAAATATTTAATGAATATTCACAAAAACATTTTCGAAAATGTGCAAAACCAGCTTCACAATAAGTTCACAAATGAAAAACCATAAATGCAGCTTTGTTTGTTTGCATATCTCAGTTCCTTTTCTGACTTCAGTGAAGAAATACTTAGAAGTCCATGTCTTGTTAAAACCTCTGCATTCTGAATCAATCTTTCTTTCTTTTTTGGCATTGGCTGACATCTTCATGGGCTGAAACTAAACAACAAACCAATCAGTGCCTGAGCCTTATGCTGAGTACGGAAAGTATGTGCAAAAAAATGTTAATTTAGCAAGTCCTACAAAATAAAAGCGGCACCATCGTGTTGGTTGCATCTATTACCATGATATATATTTGCATTGACTTTCAATTTGTCAATGACCTCATGGTCAGGGTCAGTTATCAGGCTGCATGTGGCCTGTGGGCCTTACTTTGCCCAGGTCTGCTCTAAATGGCAAATTAACTGTGACGGTAGTTTCTTCAAACATTTATCCCTCTTGTGCAACTTACCAGAGATGTTCTTGACTAGATGGATATTTCTTTCTAACCTTTCGATTCAGTTAATTCATAAGCATTTCAATAGTTTTAAGGTCAGGTAATGATGGATAATGCTCCAGCTGTCTGTTTTCTCTCTAAATAACCCTTACACATACCTTTTGGGTCATTGTCTTGTTGCAGGTGTTGAAGTAATTGATTGGAAGCCATGCCTTTGTGTACTGACCAAATCAATGCTGAACCATCAAACTGCATTTTGTTGCTTTTCATGTATCATTGGCACTCAGTCATGATCTAAAAAGTATTTAACCTACATCTACATAAAGAGCCGTGTGTTCTTCAACCCTGATGTGTGCAGAAGTAATGTCTGACATGACATAGCTACATGTATTTCATCCAAAATCTACTGTCCACTGCTGAGGTTCCAGTTCCAACAACTGTTCATTTATATATTTATCTGGTCAAAATAAATCTTCATACCATTAAAACAACTAGTTTGTTGTATATAAACAATAGGAACATGATAAAACAATTAAAAAAAAAAAAGGGTGATTCCAGACTTTTGACAAGCATCATAGCTGTTACAGTAAATGTTTATAGAATGGTGATTGGGAACTGGCAATGGTTTCATTCAAAGCCCAAATGACCTTTATTCCACGTTATTCTTCTTGTCACCGTAATAATGTATAGTAACACATTGATAAGTCACAGAATAGAATAGAATAGAATAGAATAGAATAGAATAGAATAGAATAGAATAGAATAGAATAGAATAGAATAGAAAAATGAGAGCAGGGTTTTCGTTGTCTGTTCTGGGCTTTAGAGTTCAGGAGATTTTTTACTCAGTTGGATAAAAACTCAAATGCTGTAGGTGATATAGGTGGTGGGTAAGCATGTTAAAGTTAGATGCCACCTGCTGCAAAACAGAAAAAATAAGTGGTGCAATGCACAACAAGCCCCGCCCCTCGCATGTATTTCACCCATTATAAATAAATGGGAAGATTTTTTAAAAAATCATAAAAAGTTTGAACTTGGACCTGCCTTTTCCAAAATCTAATGATATTTATTCTGGGTCACTAACAAATTATAAACCCAATTTGGTATGAATTGAACCAGTAGTTTTGTTGCTGAAGTGTTAAACAAAGAAACAAACCGAACCAAAAACAATACCCCTTGCCTCCCCTTCGACAATAAAGGGGTAACAATAAGTCTGTTCTGAGCCACTGATAACACATGGTGGACTGTGAAGCGACAACCTACTCCCTCTGTTGATGTAAAGGTTTAGTTGAGGGTATTTTAATGAAGTAGACGGTAACTGTGGTCATAACAGGAGCATAGCAGGTGTTATTCGTTATAAAATGTGAGTGTTGGAAGTTGGGTAAGAAAAGGAATCCATCATGAGCTACTGTAGAAATACTTGCAGACATAAACATGTTATTCTTTCATTCCCACTCTTATTTTCATGTGATTTCACAATAATGAAAACATAATTCTGAATATGACATTACATTTCCGCAATTAGATTTCCATGAATGTTATAGCCAAGACTGTTACTGATGTTAACTGTGTTTTCTGAGACTTTTAAAAACTATAAATTTACCTTCACATCCAAAGTGTCATGTAAATTTAGACGCACACACATACACATACACACACACTGATACAGATATATGTGCACATATTTAGCTGCTGTAATGTCATGACATCAGACAGAGTGGAGTCATTTTCTTTCTTGGTTCAGATTCACCACAACATACTCACGTTATGTTACAGAAAACAGAAGCATCACTACACGTGCCGTCACTAGATAACATTACACGAACTCAGCTGAGAATTAGCTAAGAAAATGCATTAAGCTAGAAGTGAAGAACTGCATGGGTGATTTTTTTTAAAATTTATTATGTAAATCTGTTAAGTGTTTTGTATTGATTTATATTTACTTTTTTTACATCAGAGTATGATTTAGTCCAATTAGGTTCATACTGTCCACTGAGATTATAAAGATTTCCTTTTCTTTTTTGTCAGACAGATGGAAAAAAGACCTTTTTTTTTTTTACCTTGACAGTAACATCAAGTGACCCTTCTGAGGAAGGCTACAGGTTGTAGCCAAAACATGTCAAGGTAAAAAAAATCAACTTTTTTCCATCTGTCTGACAAAAAAGAAAAGGAAATCTTTATAGGGTATGATTTACTTTGACCTATAAACAATTAATATAAATTACCATGTTACACAGTATGTTAATAGGTACAAGTATGGACATGACAAAATGACAAAGTAGTGAAAAGTCAACATTTGTCAGACTTGTGAGTTGTAAGGCCATCAGGGGTCAAAACATACAATTTGAGTTTCTAATTTAATGGGAAACAATTACAGCTAAAACCAAATTAATATATAACATCTGATGATCAAAAACAATGTAGAAACAATTCAAACTCCAAAAAAGAGATAAAGCACAAGATCATTTGAAGGATGATTCTGAATTCATAATTAATTCATCATTAATGTAATATTATGTATACATTTTTTCAAGTTCCAATTTTCCTCAGAGAGAAATTGACTGTTCTTTAATGTTGCAAAACCACTGATTTTTGTTCTTATTTTGTTCTGTTTTTTTTTTTTTTTTTTTTTAAAGTTTTAGCACTGATTCTGGCATCAGTTACATTAACACGTTTAATTGTTCTATTTTTGATTATTAGAGAATTTATTGTTGTTTCACTTGCGTTTCTTGTTTTTTCTGCTGCATTGTAAATGAAGCATCTGCCTTAAAATAAATAGTTTTAGTACAGATATCGGAAAAACAAGCAAATGACAAAGCAATTTTAATATCTGTTGTTTTTTCTATTGTGAACTCTGGCTTGTAGTTTCTATGAATTTTTGATATGTGCAGAGGAATACGTCATAAATCCACATTCAGATGCAGAGCGCTGTTTATATTTAGGCTCACACACTGTATACATACATGTATATGCACATATGGTGTAACAGTGGGTAAAAGCAGCTGCTGTGATGTCAGGTGACAGACTCAAGTCATTTCCTCTTATGGTATAGACTCAATACAACACACACATGCACACACACACACACACACACGCACACACACACGCACACACACACGTCCATCTGTCAGTCTGGGTACTGGTCCTGTTACCATAGCAGTGATAGTAAATATCACAGTGTCAGGCTTCATCGCTCCCTGATAAACAACTCAACAAACACCTTCACGAGTGGCAGCGTTTGTGTTTTTAACATTTCTTAATAGTTTTATCTGAATATTTAATCCCTGACAGTGATTATGAAGACTTGTATCCTGCATTTTAGAACATTTTCAATAGAAACTACCTTTTTACCTTTCCAGTAATTGCAAATAGAGTGTTATATTTGGAACAGATGTCCTTACTTCACACATTTTGATCGGTGTTTACCACATGGATGACACCCTGCTCTGTCCTGCAAGTGTTTTTTTTTTTTTTTTTCATTTATATTATCATTGTGTAGGTTATTTTCCTCAAATTATGGTTTGTGTGCATTGTATTGACACAGAGAGGAACAGACTTAATGATGTGATATTGATTAGACTATTAACTTGGTCAGTTTCCTGTGATGTCTTTGGGCTGTTTTATGCTCTTAACATCCTCATATCTGTTTAAAATGGTTCTTTTTATGAGAAATACCCACCTCGATATCTGCCCATGTGTGTTATTGGTCATCTGGTGTAATCTCCACCCCTAAACTGTCTGTCTCTACCTTTTATTAGTTCTGTGGCAGTTCCATAGATTGGTCCAATACCCTCCACTATCACTCTGGAATAAAGGTAAACGTTATCTGGGTTGTTTGGGTTATCTATTTGCAGTGCAGAATGCCAGAACAGTACATCTGCAAAATCGTGTTGGTAGAGAAGATGTTTGGATACAATATTGTGCACATGAGGAGGCATGCCATGGTATCTAAATACCAAAATGCCAACAAAACAAATAAAAGAAATGTGTCTGTGTCAAAACTTAGTTATTCACATTCATCACATACAGCAAAGATGTGTAAAGCCAGAATGTCAAACAGCAGCGCAAGTCTTTGATGATGAAGTTATCAACACTAAGAAAATGCTTAAAATAACCTTCATAATAAAAGTACATTGAGCAGGTTCAGGCATAACATGATATATTGAGCATATCTTAAACAAAAGTTATTTAAAAGCAGTGCTGGAAAATGCAAAGTGGCTTTAAATAAAAGTACAAAATTATTAAGAAAAAGCACTTGCATCGCCCACATTAGGTGGAAAAGTAAAGGTATGAATAAAGGAATTTAATTTTGACTGACATTCCACAACTCATCGGTTCATATGCTTTGAACATGTCCTCACCATTTCAATTACAATTTGACACTGTGGTCACTCAGAATATTTTGAAAATTAATCCCAAGATGTAAATTCTGGAGAGCTGAGCTTTGAGTTCTTGAGTTTTTGCAGCTTTGCATCACTTTGAACTGCAACAAAACGATGGAAAGTGATACTTTCAGGTGTTGAAATATATGTAAATTTTGATCACTTAGTATTTATTGAACTAAATGATACGCTGCTAATGGCTATATCATGTTGTAGAAATTCTGGTTTAAGACTGAGACTGATTTAGGTAAAATTTAGGTACAAATCAAGTATTTTTCACTTGTAACGAAATCATTCTTGGCCAGTGCTTTCAGCAAAACCAAACACTTCTTGCAAAACTTGCATAATGTTTTACGGATGCAAAAATAGCTGATTCTTTGAAAAATGGCCAGAAAACACTGACCCAACCACCACCCAGTACTGACAGAGTGAAGCTTGGCAGATTTTGGCTCAAGGACAACAAGTTTAGAGGTTGTGGACATTTGAACACTGCTGCGAGCGTGTACACTTAATCTTTCTCAAACTATTACAAACTATTTTTGGAGTGTTTATGTGTTAGTTTGTCCCATCAGAGGCTCCTGTTCCTGCAGAAACCTGACTCAAGCTTATTCAACTCTGATTCTAGGAAATAGCCTGATCCCACACACACACACACACACACACACACACAGTTCTATCTGTGGGCGGACACTAATGCATTTTGTTGGGCAGGTGTTTAAGGGTTTTGTCCTAGCAGCTGAACAACACATATGACTGACCCTGAAGGTGACAAAACAAGAATATTATTTAAAATACAGCTCCAATAAAGGTTGATGATAAAGTAAAGATTCAAGTGCTTATCTTAATTTTTAACCAAAATCTCATTCTGCTGACAAAAATACTCACTGCGTCATTGTTTTTTCTGATAAAAAAACCAAACAAACAATTGACCCATGAGCTGTTTAGTTTTCAGTTTCCATTCCTGATTTTTAAGGACAATTTTAATTATAAGAAAACTGGAAATGTAAAAATTATACTTTACTGAGGTGGTAAAGTGCCTATAAATGCCAAATTTGTTAATCACAGAGTTGCACATTCACAGCATAAACACAAAATTGCACGTTTATCCCCATGTGCCCGGTTTTTATTGACATAACATTTGTTTGCATTTCCTTTCATATGAAGCCAGAATATAGAGAAAGGCGACAAACACCTGAGATACTGTTAATGTGATGCCCTTCAGAGTAACCTGCTCTCTCATGTTATTATTAGCTGTACTTACATAAGCCGCTCTGAGGATTCGGTTACAGACGTAAACCATGCATAAACAAACATAACCACCTCGGCTGGAACTTATAGGAAGAATCGACCAATTAATAGACTGAATAACATAATACCTGCATTTGCATGAATGTATTTTATGCTTATTGTTTAAGAATTACATTACAAAAAGTTAATGAAAATGGGAAAAGTCTCAATTTCACAACACAAGAAACATAAGCTCAATCAGAAGCATCCACTGTTTGTGTATCAGTCAATTACAAACAGAAATGTGTTTTGTGATATCAAAAGAACCTTTGACCTTTAAGTGTAATTATTACATCCTTGAGTCAATATGAACGTTTGTTACAAATTAGGTCAGCCACACTTTGACCTTTGGTGGCCACCAGTTACTTCAGTCCAGCCTTGCTTCTGAGTGAACAATACGAGCCTCCAAAATTTGTTAGAGGATGACGAGCAAATAGCAAACATCCTGTTTTTGTGCCTTAGGTCCTGTCCAGTGACAGTGGCTGAGTGCTGCTTTTCATCATATGTCACTGCTGAACAATATCTGTATTTGCTGTTTGTGCAGTTGCAGAAAAAATGATTAGATTACCCTTGTTTTCTTCAATTTCTTGTACATTTTAATGCCTGGTACAACTAAAGGTAGATTTGTTTTGATAAATATAATGATAACAACAAAAATAGCTCATAAGAGTTTAGTTTAAGAGCTCCATTTTTCATCCATTTTTCCATGGTTTTCTTGATAATAACCAAAATCACTTAAAGGAGTGATATTTTGTGTTTTTAAATGGAATTATGCTTTTTGAAACATTTCCCTGTGCTCTACATAAACTGTAAATGGTATGCTTGGGTCTGAATTCTTCATTAATTTAACTCCACAGGTCCTCCTATTTGTCAAATCAAAGATAGGCAATCAAGGAAAGATGGTGTTGTAAATTATGTAAAGCCTTTTGAGGCAAATTTGAGAATAAATGTGAAGGTAAGGTTGTTCATTATTAAAGATGAAAAAGAAGAACCCAAATCTATAATTCTGTCTGTGGCTGTGAAGTTTCATTAGGGATTTTGAAGGTGTTGAGATGTGCTTGGGGTTCTTAGAAAGGTGAGGCTCTTGATGTCTGGTCGCTGTGGCATGATGGGGAAATATTTGTAGTTATATTTCAAATGGCTGTTTGTTCAGCTCACAATGATGGAATTTCGTTGTGCGACAGTTTTACTAGATGTGTTTTCAGGTTTTTCTCAGAGTTTCTGAGGGTCTCAGGTGCTGTCGCTGCACTTTGGGTTGTCCTGGGCTTTAAAGAACATACCATTTGACTTAAAACCGTGCATTCATTCACATATTTTTCAACTACTGCAGTAAGACACACACTTCATTCGACAAGAAAAAATAACATTTATGATAACAAATCTATAGTTTCATTTAATATACACATTATTATTACTGTATCTGTACACACAAACTTTTTAAAGCCAAAACAGGGAGCTACATAAGTCCACTGGAGGCCAACTCTAACAGCTAAGTCATTTAGTTCATTTTGATGCTTTCCACTTTGATTTGTACATTAATTTGGATTCAATTGCACCAAAAATGGCTTTGGTTTTGTTCTCACATTATAAAACTTTTTACAACCTTTCCAGATAACACACTACGCAGCCTTCTCATAGTTGCAGATCTGCCCAGTGAGGTTGCAAAGCTCATTTAGAAGATTGCATGAGGCCTTGATGTAACATTCATTGGCATCTGGGGATACATTAAAAGCTGACAACACTGTTTTTGTGTGTGTGTTTGTGTGTCGAACCTACTTGGCTTTCAGTTCAGCGTCCTCGTAGCCTTTATTGGAAACGTCTTCCAATCCACCAATCAGATGTTTGAAGGAGCTGCAGAGGAGAAGACAACAGCCAATCAGAAGAAGCTATGAAGAACTCTCAGGTCAGTCTGCTGTTTGTAGTCACTTCTACTGACCAGCGGAGGGCAGCAGGACACTTTAAATAAACCTGAAATTCATGTACAGTCAGAGTGTTTATGCACTTGAGTGTTTGCGTGTGTGCGTGTGTGTGCGTGTGTGTGTGTGTGTGTGTGTGTGTGTGTGTGTGTGTGTGTGTTTGTGTGTGTGTGTGTGTGTGTGTGTGTGTGTG
>JAPQRP010000013.1:25565609-25578990 GCA_037367295.1 Apogon hyalosoma
TGTGTGTGTGTGTGTGTGTGTGTGTGTGTGTGTGTGTGTGTGTGTGTGTGTGTGTGTGTGTGTGTGTGTGTGCGTCTCACTCTCGATCGATGACCAGACAGGTGACGGCGCCGGCTGCGACCACGTTGGCTGTTCTGACATCCTCACTGTGGGTAGAACACATTTTCTGTTTCAGTCACTTAATAAGGTGAAAATGCGAGAAATTACACACATTCCGGAACCAATTAGGATCCAGTATGGAACTTTAACAGGTGGGAAGTGGAAACTGTCACTGCTCCAACACTGAAAATAAAGTTTCGGGAGAGCAGGAAACAGCCGGTGTCAACTTGACATGAACTATATTTACATTTTTACATGTGGTGAAAGGAAAAGGAATTTTAACCATTGTCAATTCAGATCCATTTATTATTATCATACTCTGTAAAAAGCAGGTAACTGGTGACTGGTGCCATTAAATTTAAGTTTTGCTAGTTTAGACAAAAGTTCTACCAACTTTTTCAGGAATATTCTTGTTCCTCTAATTATGAAAACTCCTTTGAATGAAATTCTACCATTAGTTGATGAAGACATTTTTATTGAATAAAAGAGTCTTGCTTTAGTGGGGAAAAAAAAATTCACCTTTAGGAATTTAAGAAAATGTAGTTTCCTGTTACTGAAACTTGAAAAAGTTGTTGTACTGCTGTGAAAATACTTATGGAAATACTTATGAGGACACAGATGGAGAGAAGTTTCCTGGACAGAAAAGTTTAGTTGCAAACATACAAACTTTATTTTTTACTAGATTTGTTGCATTGGATTTTATGAGGGCATCTTTAAAATGCAATAAAATAAAAGTAGGTGCACTCAGACTGGAGGAATGTTCTCAAAGATTTAGAGGTTGATAAATTTTCTTGTAAAGGGCAGTAAAAAGCTGATTAATGAGCCCAAAAATAACTTTGTTGGAAATTAACTACTGTAGGTTCAACTGGACTAAGCTAAACTGAATAACTGTCAAAATAAAGCATCAATAAATACCAGCCTTTAGTGGTTTTTCTTGCAGTTTCATATTAACGACATTATGCTTTTCAACAGCTATTTATTATCGGAGCCAAAATCTTTAAATGAAACAGGATTTCAGGCACATGCTGCTCATGTAAAGTTTCCTTTTATAGGTATTTATTGTAGAAATATCACAATATAAACAGGTAAACCACATTAAAACTATGGTGAGGTCTCTATAAATTGAATTATAAACAGCCAAGACAAAATGTTAGTTAAAAAGTAGATCCACCACAGCCAGACTGGACAGTAGAATCTCTGAAGTCAGAATTAAAACAAAATGTGAAAAGTGACATGTTCAAGTAGATGACCAGATTATAACAATGGAATGTGAGACAAAGTGGGAGATTTGGCCAATGATGAAAGGTGGATTAACTTAGAATAAAAACAAACACATACAGTTGGATATGCAGATCACACTTTAGGCCTTCAATGTGTGATGAACTTAAGTACAAAAAGCACAGATGTTTTTATGTGCATTTTCAATTTGTTCTTAATTTAATTCCCAAGAAAATTCCCACTTTGTTATGTTTGTGTGGTCAATAGCTCAATATTACATCCACTTTAAACTCACTTTATGCCATGATACGTTGTTTTATTTAACATCTTATTAACTCTCAATGTCATAAACAGCCAGCAGACACCAAAAGCATCTACTGACATAAAATGTTTAATAACTTTAGAACCACTAATCCTATCAATACAATGAAATAATTCAGGTAAAATGCAGATTCTCAGCTTTTCATGGTCATCAGACATGACCCATTTGAACGTTCAGAGGCTCCATAATGAACAAGGAAACAAAGTCATCTTCTGCAACACTGACTCACCCATGAAAAATATACAGTTCAGTAAATAACAGTGCTGGTAGATGCTTGTTTTTATGTCACTGTTGCTGATATATTTGCTCTAAAAGTCACTTTTTCTCCAGTTTACTCCATTTACCCTTTAAATTTACTCCAAGCTTTTATGTACATCTACATAATAAGTAAATTAAATATTTGCTTTTCACTGAAAAATGCAGAGGATGAAATAATAAATGGTGATAAGTAGCTTAGGAAGGGTTAGACGTAGAGAAAATATCACAAGAATTAAGCCTTTTAAGGTTAAGGTAAAGATGAATTATGCAACATGCCAAGAGAATGAAAGCTATTGACTATTGTTTGAGTCACAGTCCTGGTCTTTTCCCTCACTTTCAGTTAAAAGTACAGATAGAAGTTAAAATATAACACTGCTACTATTATCCAGCTGCCGCTTATGTCCATGAACCAACTCTTCCAAGTCACAGGATGGAAACACACAAAATTCTGTTTGGCTTTCCAGAATTTGTCGACATTTGATTAATGTTCCACCACATTTGGATGGACACCTTAGTGAGTAGTTGAAATTAAATGAAAATGTGGGTCATTGTCTCAACATGTGCAACAGACGATAAAAATGCTGCAACACGTCTGATAAATACACATGGTCACCCTACATATGAATAAATGCCTTTGTGCTGAAATTATATAACGCAGGGATGTTCATTTCACTTTCAACCAGAATCAGTCTGTGGAAAATTTTGCTTTATTTTAAAATCCCAGTGTTGACAGATATGCATGTGTGGATTATGAGATGTTTTCAGGTACTGCAGGGCAGTTTTCACTGTACGTCAAATATGCAGTGACAATAACGGTATTACATTCTGAGTTATTAATATTCATGATAGAAGCTGTTGTTATGGACTGAGGAAAGTGTTAGAAATCATTCTCATCTATATTCCCTGCCTGTTTTTCTGCCTCCTTTGGTCATTATGAGGATGAAACATTGTATTTTATCCTATGTGGTATCAAAATGTCTTAAATCCTGGTTCAGCGCAGTTACGATTAAGCCCTCTGATAACACTGTCACGGTACAGAATACCTGTCACTTACTGTACAGTGGATTTCCTGCACTCACTGATGTCCCTACAGGCTTTCACACTCCTCATGCTTTGACACACATGTTGGTTTGATGCCTTCAGGCTTTTAGCGATATTTTATGTCCCATGTTTTTACTGTGTGAGTACCAGTCAATACTCAGTCCATTAAGATGTTAAACATAAATGCTCGTTTTGTCCCTGGTGACTGTTTGACATCTGAGCTGTGACAATGACATCACATGTGTTTCCATATATGGCTGAAGTAATACCTAGTATAGATAAATAAGATAATACCCCAGTGAGGATAAAGCAGAGCCAGAAGATGAATGAATGAATTAATAAATGAAAAACACAATAGTGCTGATATCAAAACTAGCTGAAATTGTTCTTTTTAAGCAGTTTTAGTCCTGACCAGAGAAACCTAAGTTATGGCAAGAGCAATTTGTCTATACATCTCAGCAGTGGTGGGCCGTCAGTCTCTGCTGGCCTAAAAAAGTATCTGAATCACAGACTGATGTTAATTATATTTTGTGCATGAATACTTATTAAAACATTCCAAATGGTCTGTTCGCTTCCTTTCATAGCGCTTCCCCTGGTTGTGCTGCTTCCAGACATGTGCATGTATTTTCATATTAATGCATTTAACCAATCACATTTCAGCCATCATTTGTTGCCAGGCAGGGTCAAAGTCAAAGACGTCTGCCTGGAGGCCTTTACTATCTGTTCCACGGGCCCTCTAGCAAAAAATAAGTGTTGATGAAACTGTTGCTTTAACCAATCAGATTTTGAGTTGGCGACACCCAGGCCCTCTCGCAGGCGTACGGTAACGTCAGCGTATTCACACCCTTTGATTGGATAGTCAGAGTGTACGAGCCAAAGCTAGCAAACTGCATCTGTAGCGAGCTGCATCAACAGAAATATAGCTGTGTTGATTTAATAGCTATTTTGTCAACCCACAATGGCTGAAGGAGAAGAAGTGGATTTGGTTGCAGATTTATTGTCAAAGCCATTTTCAAGACGGACTTTTCAAGAAAAGCTGGACATCGTTGTGCCTGTGACAACCAGGAAAAGGATTTGCCCGACACTTTCAATTCATGAACTACGAGCGTTACGGATCTGTACCACAGAGGAATTGAACTGTTTTTGAGGAAAGAAAGGAGGAAGGATTTAGTGTACGAATAATCAGAATTTTTGGTGAGTAAAATGTTGCTCTTTTCCTAAATAATATTGCAAATTTATAAGGTTATTATGGATGCTTTATGTGGTTTGTTTAAGGCATTTATTGTGGCTACAGGAGTTATCTATCTGTGATGCAATCATTATACTGCATTTCTGCATAAGATGTTTTTTATAGCCATAAAATAGTTACTGAGGGGTGGATTGATTCAGACAGAGCGCTACTGAAGGCCTAGGTGTGAAATGCATGGCCTGCTACTGCATCTCAGTAAACTGTGCAACTTTCTAATGAAGCACAAGCTGCAGTTACAGTCAATCCTAAAATCACAATGATTAAGGATTTTTATTTGGACTGTGACAGGTAGTATAGATTATTAACACAGCCAAAGCTTTTATCTGAACCTCTTGAGACTCAGCAATGAATTTTTGCTCTCTATAGGGGACAAGAGTTACACAGCATTACTTCTGACTTCTCACTATCTGGGCTTTTCAAAAATACACAAACTCAACAGCACATACTCAAACAGAGCAAGAACCAAACAAGAATACAACAAGTGAAAAAGTAAGAGGAGCTTACTAATACCCAACCCCACGGCACAACATGTTGCCCCTCCTTCTCACTGATACTCTGCCTAGTCAGGGATTAATTTAGAATTTTAAATCAAAGAATGAAAATCTTTTGCCTTCAACTTTTCAAAAATTTGTAGAAAATCAAAAAATTGAAATTCAGCCATTAAACTGTGCACTGCTCCTCTTCTAGTGGTGAGGAAAATGTGTGTCAAGTTTGATAAGAATCAGGTGAATTGTAAAACTCTTGAATGGCGTAAAGCTGGACAGAATTTCTACTATTACTATGGACTCGGGGGTATAATGAAAGTACAGGGCAACAAGAAACAGAAAGTGATAAATGATAACATGATGATGTTTCAGATTCAGATTAAAATGATTACAATTGGAATTCAGTTTACATTTAGGGGGTGAAGAATACAGATGTTGATTGCTCAAACAGAGATTTCAGTGAAAATTAGGTTCTACATTATTATTATTATTATTATTATTATTATTATTATTATTATTATTATTATTATTACATCTTTAGTTAGGCGGGACAGTGCACATTAATGAACACATTTATACATTCCATTTCAGTATAAACATGTAAATAAGCCGGAGTTAGCGTCAGTGCTAATTTTCATCCGCAGTCCCCACTTAAATAAATAAATAACATTGACATTATATTTCCTGTTAAACGCTTGTTTTGTTTGTCTAGTGTTTCAACTTACAAAGGACCAATTTACTTTCCACTACAATAAAAAAAAAAACTATTGAACAGGGAGCCACTGGTATTCTACACACCAAAGGTGCTCATGGAGAGGGAGTGAACAATTGGACAAAGACAAAAATCCAGGCACTCGCTTGGTTGGAAAATTTTGAAAATTTAAAAAGCCTTTGGTGTGCTTTTTTTACTCCAGCCCCTATGAATTGATCTACAGGCCCTCATGAAATAAAGGCTTTTTAAATTTTCTAACTTTTGCCTCGATTTTTGTCTTTTTCCAATTTACTTTCCACTATATTGGTTATAACTGGAGTTATAACATGGTTTTTACTTTGTTAATTACACAGTATAACCTACATACTTGTAAACTATTACTGTGTTATTACCCAGCTGTATGTCAGTGCTACAGAGAACATTTCTGGGTTCACCTGCTGTTATGTTTTAGTGCTGTAATAAATCTGGCTTAAACCATTATTATTTTGGAACAAGGATAAAAACCTCTCTGGATTGTTTGGCTTGTTTGTATTTCTTTACGTGAATCACAGACATATTTGGTGGTGCCAAGCACAATACAGCAATAGTGCTGGGAAGAGGTGTTTTGGTGGAACATTTGCACATTGGGAAGCGAGTCCCCACAAAAGAAGCATTCACATAAAAACATGTTTTGTCATGAAAGGCTCACAGGTGGTTGTTGTTTCGTGCATCAACAGGGGATCTGAAAACAGTAACGCAGATGGGAGGACAATGGCATCTATATAGACACCCAATGAGAGGATTATTCCAACTGTGAGCAATGTTGACGAGTATGGTCATCAGTCTGCAGGTCAAAAATACTGTAACTTCTCAGAAAAATGAAAAAAAAAAAAACCCATCTTCCATCTGTCAGTCAAACTTGTAATAAACCAATGTTCTCCTGCTGACCTAATTTCCTGTCAGACTGCTGTGGTGTTCAAAGAAGATTCACTTTTATTAAGAGTCTGGCTGAGGCACCCGCCTGTGACCTCTGACCCCAAATTGCTCAGCACACACATCCAATGCGTCTTTGAACATCTCACAGCACGACTCGATGTCTGTCAGTAGGACATTAATAGGAAATCACTGTATAATCTGTAGTTATTTGAATTTCATAAGAGGTGATCCTTGTCCTCATCCATGTTGCCACATTTATGTTAAAACATTTAAATTTTTCACGTTTTCACTGACAGTAAACATCAAAATAGAGCCTGTTGAAAATGAGGTCATAGGTTGTTTCTGTAGCTTGATTTGACCAGGAACAGTAGTGCTACATTATGGCTTCATCATGGTGTAATTCTGTCCTCAACGGGGCTTCGTTTCCGAAGTGATCCATCTTGTCCCAATTTGGTTTATTTCATGCTAAATTTTACTTGATTTTTGTGCTCCTGCCTTGAAGATGCAGTAATGGGCCATTGCTGCTGGCATAAAAAATCATAATCACTGACCTACATTTACATTACTGCATTTTTTATATTTGTTCCATGAAGATATATAAAATGATTCCCAAAAGTCTATTCTCTCTATTTCGCAGCTTTTCTCTTACTTGCACTGCTTCCAGTAGTATATGTGCATGTTAGAGCATTTGTCCAATCATATTTCTCCATCATGTGTTGCCGGGTAAAAGAAATCTACCCCGTGGTCTCCAGCCTCTGGATGTTCAAATAAATGGAAATGAAAATGTTGCTTTAACCAGTCAGATTTCATGTTGGTCACATGGGGGTGATCTAGCAGATGTACAACAATGAAGACATTTGCACGTTGTTTGATTAAAATCTAAGCTATAAACCACATATATAGAGACTTGTGCACTCTAAAATATATTGGTTTGGAGCACAATGACCCAACAACAGATTAGAAATGGATTGGGTCTAGACATACTAAAAAAATGAGCAGTAGTTTTGGTGAGTATAATGTATTTTATGAACATTTCTAAGTTTTTGTCATTTTATTCAATAAATGCTGATGATTGTGTTTGAGATGATGTATATGATGTAGCTGTTTCTGTAGTGAAAGGAGACCTGTGGAACTGTGTTCACTGGGTTTCTTGTTTTAGTAATGGAATTCAATCTCATTGTGAAATACCTGTCTGTGATGCAACACTCTGTTATATGATTGTTTTTTTTGGATAGTATTGATGGTGTAGTATTGATATTAAAAGGTGTGTTATGTCAGGTAGAACACCACTGAAGACCTGGGTGTGAAATACACAGCCTGCCACTGGTCAAAGGGTTAAATCTTTCCTTTTTGTCTAATGGAACTGTGCTATAACCCACACACAAGGTTAATAATAGTTAAATCCAGCCATGAATAACATGAATCATTTATGCATGACTGGGTCGTAAGGAAAGATGAAACACATTCATTGTCATAATTATTGTGTATCACTATCTACACTGTGTTCATTATTAAGGCTGATATAATGATTTTACATAAAACTGACATAGCTATGCCTTTGGTGTTTCTGACTTCCTGTCTTTTTCATTCAGTCTTCACAGCTTGATGCAATGACTATTAAAAATAGATTCTAGGACACAGCTCTTCTGGTGGAAACATGAGCACAGTGGAGATTGGCCATGATCAGCTCCAGCAGCCTTGATGCTGCTGCAGCAAGGACACATATGTGCTCTACGTGCACAGTTGAGTTTAAAACAGCTCAACAGTTGTTCATTTGTCCAGTACAACAGCTGATTCTCAGGTTTTCTGACTGATCATGTTCAACACGGTTTCCATTTGATATCTCTAACCACTGACCCCTTTTATGGGATAAAGGGTAAGAAAATGGTCATGATGAAAAAAGGAAAGCAGAGGACACTGAACAAACTACTCCAGTTATTACCCCGCCCCCAAAAGGGAGGCAAGGGGTATTGTTTTTAGTTCGGTTTGTTTCTTTGTTTGTTTGATTGTTAACACTCTAGCAGCAAAACTATTGGTTGAATTCACACCAAATTGGGATTATAGTTTGCCAGGGACCCCGAATAGATGTCATTACATTTTGAGAAAAGTAGGTCATAATTCTAATTTTTAATGAATTTTTTTTTAGATTTTTTCTTCTCCCATTTACTTATAATGGGCAAAATTTCACGTTTATAAAAAACATCAATTTTATTTCAATTTACTTCAAACTTGGCACATATATAGAGGCAATTGATATGCCGACATCAGCACACGCATAGACATGATGACATCAGCTGGATCGATGCCAAAATAAGCTACAATATGTGAAAGGGGTGGGGTTTGTTGTGCCTGGCACCACTTGTTTTTCTTGTAATACACCAAACTATACATTCTAATTATCAGGGCATTAAATATATCACTATTAGATTTATATTTTGATGTACAGGTTGGAAGGCACTTTTTAAAATTTTGTTGTACCTGTTACAATGACAATAAAGCTACTCTATTCTATTCTATTCTATTCTATTCTATTCTATTCTATTCTGTTCTGTTCTATTCTGTTCTCACAACTCACTCCATAGAATATCAGTCGGTGTGTTTGTTACAGCCACATCTCTTACTGCTGTTCCGAAAACGACCTGCACAGGGAGGTGCAGAGGCAGAACAGGGAGTACAATGCCTGAATTATCATCCCTATTCTACCGCTGAAAGATACGTATTGTGTATCTTTCAGTTCTTTTTGTTCTCAGTTAACATTTAAAACACCAAACAGAGGTGATTCCATAAAAATACGCTGGAATAAATAAATTATAATGAGGATGAGCCTGGAGTGTTGATTGGTTGACATGTGAGTGAGCACTGAGCAGTTCCCGGTGTTTACGGTCGGTTGAGCTCACATTCATCACAGCCCTGCGCTCATCAAAAAATATTTACATTTAATAAGTAAGAAAGAAAATAGACTTGTGTGGTGCTTCTCAGAGACATATCAGAATTCTTTACAAAAGTCAAACCGCTACATAAAACTTAATAGATAAAGTAATTTATTGCCGTGCACCAGTAAATATTCACCTTCTGAGCTGCCATTGGCCTGTCAGCAAATAAGATGACATTCAGCGATGACAGTGGGTGATGTTTATCTCTTGTTGTACGAAAGGCTCAGTCTGATGATGCACCAGCTCAGCCATTGCATATGACTGTAGCTACACTAGATTCTGTTCTGTTTCAGTCGCTTGATTCAAAATGCTTCCAAGTAGCTGTCAATGGTTACTTTGGAAGATTCAGACACTTATGAGAATGTTGTGTTGGAGTCTGCTTTGTGCTGGGAGACGATCATTTGTTGACATTAACCGACTGTAGTATGAAGGTAAGAGCAGCTAGTGTTAAATAAAGTGAAATACTGTCACAGAAAAAAAATATTAGACCATCAAAAGTCATCAAAAACAATGGTTATGCCATCAAGAACTGAACTGTCGGCAGTCTCGGAATTTGCGAACGTCCTCGTGCACATAAATACACTGTATACCTTACCTATCTCTCTGTGTATATATCAGTGTCTCTCTCTCTCTGTTTCTGAAAGTGACATTTTTTTTTACTTGCCCCAACTCGACCCACAGGTAACCCGCTGATCCGCGCATCACTAGTAGGGACATACATCTGCAGGCCCCAATGTACATGTTCAACTGCATCTTGATTAGGTTTTATGTTATGTTTTACAGTCTGATTGAGTTGCCCATTAGCCATAAATCCTCTACCATGTTTGTGTGATTGCCCCTGTCCATGGTCCTGAAACTGAATTAGGCCATCTCCCACATCGCAGGTGTGGCTATCACAGAAAATGAAATGTTTCATGTATTTATTTATTTTTTACTTTGCATTAAAGATGAATATCCAACTGTTGGACATATAATAGGGCCTACTGGTAACTTAAAAAAGAATTAGGCCTGTTGATTACTTGTTTTTTCATGACAAACACCCCGCGCTGTTTTTTTTTTTTTTTTTTTTTTGACAAATTGCACCCTGGATGTAAGAACTTAAGTGATTTTTGTTATTATCAAGAAAATCATAGAAAATGACTATATATCAACTCTTAAATTAAACTCTTATGAGCTATGTTAGTTGTTACCATTATATTTGTCCAAACAAATGTACCTTTAGTTGTACCAGGCATTAAAATGAGCAAGAAATTGAAGAAAACAAGGGTGGTCTAATAATGTTTTCCACAACTGAATCTTTGCAGAAACATCATGGATGGAGGAAATAATAAAACTATAAATAAATTACTACACACCTTAAAACCTCAGCTCACTATACCTGGATTCAAAATAAATATCTGCAATTTAGTATTCACGGCTACACACTACACTTTGATAGTGCAGCAGGAGCAGTTAAAATGATCAACATTTCAACAGTGCAATTATGACTGAAAATGGGATCCTATTAGGAACATAAGCATGCTGTCTAGGAGGAGAATATTTGGAGCAGACCACTACAAACTGAAGTGCTTTATAACAGTGGACTGAAAACAAGCACTAGTATCCACTTCGCCAGTGAAGTTTCCAAAGCCCCTGATAGCAGTGAATGCCACAAAACAATAAGAGAATGTAGCTGGTTTTGCCCAGGTGTAAATCTCATTGCAATGAATCCATGAAACATCATGAATACAAGCTGAAAATTAAGCTCACTGTATTAACATTATGTGTATGTGTATATAATATGTGTAACTAGAATCTAAATCTCCCCCAAAGTGAAATCCAGCAATCAGAAAATCCTGCAGATTGCAGGTTTTATGCTTTGGCCATTGATAACCAGGATATTATCATAGATAAGTGGGAAACCCTGTCCTCATCTGTACCTGCAGAAACATCCTCCCCATCAGCACTTCCTGTTTCACAGTTTGATTATATTCAGAACAAGTGGTTTCAGGCACAACAAACCCCGCCCCTCGCACGTATTGTAGCTTATTTTGGCATCGATCCAGCTAATGTCATCATGTCTATGCATGTGCTTATGTCAGCATATCAATTGCCTCTATATATGTGTCAAGTCTGAAGTAAATTGAAACAAAATTGATGTTTTTATAGATGTGAAATTTTGCCCATTATAAGTAAATGGAGAAAAAAAAATCATAAAAATTTAAATTTTGACCTACTTTTCCCAAAGTGTGATGACATCTATCCTGGGTCACTAGCGATCTATAAACCAAATTTGGTATGAATTCAACCAATAGTTTTGCTGCTACAGACATTTGAAATTTCACCCATTATAAGTAAATGGGGAAAAAAAAGATTTTAAAAAGTCATAAAAAATTTGAACTTTGACCTACTGTTCCCAGAACGTCAAAGGTTAAATGGAGTACTATGATCTTACCCTTGTAGCGCTCTTTCTCCAAACCAGTCTCCCCTCCCGAGCTCTCTAAGGTATACCGGCTCCTGATTGGCTGAATCCTCCTGGGTTACATTAACCTGACAGGAGGGATGATGAAAAGCTGTCAGCAGTCAATTACTGAGGATGAATTGATACAATAATCAATAAAGGATGAACTTGAAGTGGAAACACAGGTCTGGAATGGAGACTAATGAGAGTTAATGGAGCAGTGCGTGTGATATTACAGTACATTACCGTTCCTTTGCTGATGATAAAGAAGGTGTCTCCTCTGGCTCCTTGTCTGATGATGAAATCTCCATCGTCATAATGGGTCTGAACACAGTTTGACACCAACAAGACAACACAGTTTTCATCTGTATTTCTTTATTGCAATATTTGAAGGTCAATTTAAATTAGGATAGAAATAAGAAAAAAATTTATCTTAACAATGAATCTTTATCAAGTCTTATTAGATGACCGTCTAACCTCCTCCATGACGTCAGCCAGTTTACTGAGAGTTTCTTCTGGGAGACTCTGAAAAGTAGGAACACTGCAGAGACACAGAAAAAATAAAGTCTACTTTGTTGTTTTTTTGTTTTTGTTGTTTTTTTCTTTTTTTAAATCTGAAATAAATTAAAAGTCAGAGAGACAAATTCCACCAAATGACAAACTGAAGAGAAATAGTATTTTGTGTCATTTAATCTTTTTTCAGTGTTCCTTTATGCGGTGCATTGTAGGACAAAAGCATTTTTCCAAAAGAAGAAATTTATCTTGTGAAATCAGACTATTTTGAGCTCCCTAAAACCTCCACCACCTTTTTGTATCCCCTTGGTTTCAGCAGTTAATATGGACTGCAAAACAGCTGCTTTGTATTTACCTTCTGGTCCTTTATTATTTGCAGAGTTAATGCTAACTGTGTAATTTTCATATGTCTATAAAACACACACTGGGACTACGCACAAGCTGTCTGTTTCCTTCTCTGCCTTCTTCATATCAGCTTCTCCAGGCAGTTCATAATGAGCTAAAATAAACTGACACTCACCTACCTGCTTCTATTTGTCCATGGCTAGTCCAAGGAAAAAGGAAAGTATCCAGGGATTTCTCTTGGGAGTACAATGAATCACTGTTAATTCACCACAGAGTAAACAGGTGAAACATGTGCCTGCGAGCTTATGTGAAATTTGAGTCTATTTTCTACTGGGAGACATCTCTCAATGTTCTCTCATTGCATTTATAAGTTAAGAGTGACTAATGTAGCACCCTGTTGCAGCTTTATAACAGCAGAAAATGGTTATCGCAGTGAAGAACTTCAGTAAATATCTGACTCGACACATGTACACAGAAATCATTCGCAATGAAGCTAAAGTGAAGAAACAACCAACCAGTAGTGCAGACTCCAACGCAGATTTCACAAACTAAATCAGAAAAGCGCCAGTAACATCTCCTGTAATTCACTATGCAACTGTAGCTAAAAGTTTTGGCAATAACACAAATTGAATCCTTGTATGATTGTTATTTATGTACCAATAAATGTTTGAAACTCTTGAATTGCTTAGAATTGTTCTTCAATGTACAGTAGCTCACAAAAGTAAGTACACCCCTCACATTTCTGCAAATATTTAATTCTATCTTTTTAAGGGGCAACACTGAAGAAATGACACTTTGATCCAATGTACAGTAGTCAGTGTACAGCTTGTATAACAGTGTAAATTTACTGT
>JAPQRP010000013.1:25636116-25651378 GCA_037367295.1 Apogon hyalosoma
GTGTGTGTGTGTGTGTGTGTGTGTGTGTGTGTGTGTGTGTGTGTGTGTGTGTGTGTGTGTGTGTGTGTGTGTGTCTAGGGCATCACACAAAATCCTAAAACAGCTGGCCGCTGCAGTTTGGCATACTTATGTATTTTTGGTCAAGAAAGAAACTAGTAAAAGCAGCAAGTTGATAGGACCAATATTTAGGGAGATATTAGTAATTTTAGAATACAATAGCCTTACAATCACGTCGCTATGGCCAGAATCATGTCACCTACACTTAGAACAATGGGGTAACATTACACTTTGGTGGTGGCTGCTGGTCAAATGTGGTAGAGCATGTGTGAATACACAACAAATATCCATGCTGAGGGACTGGGATGTTGCCCTCTCATGGTCAGGATTCAAATAAAATCAAATCAAATCAAATTTTATTTATACAGAGCCAAATCGTAACAAACGTTATCTCATGACACTTTACATATAGAGCCGGTCGAAACCAGACTCTGAAGCCAATGTACAGAAACCCAACAGAATCCTTCAGGAGCAAACACTTGTGATTGGTGGTGACGAAAAACTTCCTTTTGACAATTGATTGACAATGATGAAGTCCAGGAGGTGGAAGATCTTTTCTCAAGTCAGCTGCATAAAAACTACCACATCTAGAACCTGTAGTTCCCCACAGGTCAACGCGCTAATAGATGTTAAAGGTTCAACATACTGTAAACGGTACAAATATTTTAGTATTGTTTTTTGGATGTTCCACTTATTAACTTTTATTTATGTCATGTTATATTAGTGATATTCACTGAAGCATAGAACTGTTTATTTTGAGCACACATACTGTACTGTTGAATTCTTTTTGCAGCTCCAAACTGTCAAAATCCACTACAGGAACTTCCTAGTTTCTACTTTAAAAGTGATGCTTTTTCAACTTGTGATAATTAAAATTCTACTTTTAAATGAGCAAAAGTGATGCCATTTCTAAATTAACTAACATATACTGCAGATGCCAATTTTGGGACAACATTAGCGTCATCTCAATTTGAGAATGCATTTCCACTTCCAGAAGATAACGTTTCATTGTTCAATTGATAATTTTGACATTTAAAAAAGGCTGTTTCTACAAGGAGGATTGTCTCTATTTGTAGCAATGACATTTCTGGTTACTCATAGATTCACTTCAGTCATTTCAACTCTAATCTTTCGCCCATGTGCCTCAAGGCTCCTGTAGCCACATTGTGTTATCTAATAAATTTAGGAACAACATATCTGCGGAGGGTGGGATGTTAAAACCTGCTTAGAGTCTCAAGCAACGAGAAAAAGCACAAGGATTAAATGTCATCACTGTGAATCACATAGGCTATCAGTGCTGCTACAGTTGTAAACAATTGCAGTGTTATAAAAGTAGTATTTGTATAAAAACAATTCAAAAGTCATGGAGGTGGAGGAGAAAGTGGACCTGGATGTTTGGGATGCTCATTTTGCAGAGACCTTTAAATTAGTAGTATTAGCAGCATAAACATAGGCATGGGTTGGTCTGGAGTGGTTGGTGGTTGAGTAGAAGACAGTTGAAAACAGTACGTCAAGAAAAATGGCAAGAAGAGTCTATGTCTAGTTGCAAAAATGACTGAAACTAATTTGGATCACGTAATCCAGGGTGCGTTGCATTGCCAGGAGGTGGCGCTGTAGGCTTCGATACTTATGGTTCTAATAAACAGAGTAGAAGAAGCCAAGTGTTCTTTTGTTTTCCAACCAACATGGCTGTGATGTGGTGAGACGGAGGAAGAATTCAGTCTGATTAGTCCAAAGTACCTGTTGAACCGGACATGTTTTCACACTGTGTTAGAATATTTGGGAAGACACAGCGAACAGTTGCTGTCAGCTTATCATTCAAATGAGTTGAATGTTAACTTGTGCGAGATTTTATTAGAAAAAGGTAGTTTCATTTCTTCTGTGCATTTACTGCTTTTCAAATAAAGGAGAAAAAAACATCTCAAGGGAATGAACAAACTTTTTTTTTTTTTTTGAGGATTTCAGGACGTTTTTTTTAATTTTTCTATTCCCCCAAACATTTTCCAAAGCAAAATATGTTGATGAAAATGCACCCACTGTGGGATGGTCATTCTAAATTTCTCACATTGCCAGAATTTTGTCCTGGGCTGTGTTTCATCTCATGACCAGTACAACAGATGGCTTTAAACCACTATCATAATGTGACGCAGGACTGCCATTTTTAGCCACAACCAAAGACAACCCCACATTTACTCAGTTTTGCCAATGAAAGTCCAAAACTGCTGCGTATTCCTGGCTTTACATGCTAGACAGAAACTGGTATTTGTACTTTTTGGTCACATGTTTGACTGTAAGCAGCAACCGGCCAGTGTATTATGTGGAATGGCATAACTATTCATCTTGGAAGTGGAGATTAACCAAAACATACCCTTAAAGTTACACTTGCACCATATTCTTATTTGCACCAGAGATTTCCTTGGATATTCTCATGGTGCATTATCAGTGCAGCCTCTGGTGTTGAACGTGTTTAGAGCTTTTTTCCATTGCTTTTTCCTTTCCTGTGGATTTCATTTCCTACTTACAGAGTAAAAGAGTTTTTATCCTTTCAATATTATGTATAAAAGGATACTGGTGCAACACTAGGGATGTCAACCCATAAGGACCCAGTGTTACTTTATTTTTTTCACGTATGGCACAGGATATCTTTATTCTGCATCTAAAATAATACAATAAAATGACTGAAAAAAAAATGTACATATATTTTCATCTGTAGTTTGTTTAATTAGATAATTTATTGCACTCTAAAAACACCAGCTCTAATGGCGATATACTGTATTTTCTTTTCATTTTTCCAGTGTTACTTTTGTGGCAGTTCCAAAATATGTTTTTTCTCCATATTTAACTGAAGTGATTTATCACAATTTATCATGACATAATCCTCTGTATTTTGAATTCTTTCAGTGAGCATCAGGTATTTTCCTATAATTAATTTACTGATCATGTGGATGTTCATAAAAGCTCAGATTAAATTTGAGGGTTATTGTATCAAAAACAGAGAAAAGTAAAGAAAAAGTTACTTTTTCAGAAAAATATATCATTAACTGAACATAAACTGATTGTCTCCATCCACTGTCATTGATCCAACTCTATGAATCAGTGTTGTAGAAGATGACAGTGTTTCCATGTTTACTACAGAGCCTCTGAACGTCCAAATGGGTCATATCTGATGACTATGAAAAGATGACAAATTGCATTTTACACCAATTATTTACATGGATTGACAGAATTTGTGGTTGAGAAGTTATTAAACACTTTAGAGCAGTTGATGGTTTTTGTCGTCGGTGGCTGTTTGGGTCTTTATGGGTTAAAGTGTAGTTAAAGAGAAAGTCAGGTTATGATTAGATGAAGAACTCTGGTTAGTTATGTAATTGCACTGTAACCTTAGAAGTTTGTTTTTATTATTTTTATTTTGTTTGCATCTACTGTTTAGTCTTTTTCCCATTTTTCTCTCCAATTGATTCAATACTATATCTTCTACTCATTCTAAAAGTAAAACTAATGCATATATTGCCATAACTTCAACTTCCCTCTGTGAAGGTCAGAAGCATTTTCATTTAGACTTTAGGTGTAAAATCCACTCAGATTGCTCAATTCCAAAAATCTTGAGCTTTCTAAAATATTAACGTCAGTCACTGCATGTTCTTTGTTTTCCCATATTGATTCATGGTTTGTCTTTGGACCCGGGTTTGTTATTTTTCTCTTTTATCGTTGTCTAAGCGCCTCTTTTTTCCTCGTTACCAGTCAGTTTTTACCCTCTTCTTAGCTTCACTGCTTTCTTTCATGTGTCTGTCTCTTCTTTTATTCCTCTCCTCTGATTTGCTTCCATTTTTTGTCCACACTCCTGATTTACTTCCATTCAGCCTCCTTTGCTGCTGCAAATTCAGCCTCTGTAATCCTGTTCAGTTTTGTTTTTCTTCGCCTATGCTCCATTTGATATCACTCTCCATCCTCCCCTGTGAGTCATGCAGTAATAATACGAAGGGCTATGTTGCCCCCTCCACAGTCCGGTCACAATGCGTCTTCATTGAAGCCGGTTTCCTCCTGAGTCTCATTTACATTTAGATATTAGAGCTAGGCTGAAATATTTCTTCCTCTGAAGACTCACCAAAATAAAATTTTGCTCTAATAGATCCTTGAGGCACTTGTGGAGAAAATAAAACTCTCTATCTACTCGTGGGTGAACCTTCAGGTGTCGTTTTTTTTCTCCTTGCAACAGAGTTATCTCTTATTTGACAGTGTTTCCCAGGGCCCTTTATAGCACCGGAAATGTTGACCACCTCGCCTCCAAAGAACCCATAAACCTCATATCGGGCAATGAGCTGTCGCTGGAGCTTCAAAGTTTTAAACAGTTTAAGAGATGGCTTCAGTAAACTCTGACTGTTTGCCCTCCAGTCCCTGAAAGTTACACCAACAAGTATGTTGCATACAACTACAGTATAGACCACATACTGAAGTTCTCCTTAAAGCTCACCATTGCACTTTTTAGTACCATTTTACAGTGCTGTATAGTAACAAAGTACTTCACTATAGGGCTGCACAATTTTGGCCAAAAATAAAATCCTGATTTTTTTACTCTAAAAACTAAATTTTTGATTTTTGGGTAAAACAACAAAAGATAACAAAAGTCAGCATGTCGTTTTTGTGAGCAGCCCACAATGCAAGGCACTGCTCCCCACCTCAAATCTGTGATGGTATCATGGAATCCCAGAAAATTCTGTGATGGGTCCACAGAAGTTATTCCAATGTAAGTCAGTGACAGGCATAAGTCATGCATGCATATGTGGACCACATACTATGAGTGATCCCCATGCGGTTATACTTAAATTGGGGGGATCAGTGAGTGGAAGAGACCGACCCAAGACACACAGGAGGGATTATATTTCTGGGCTGTCCTGGGAGCGCCTCAGGATTCCCCCAGAGCTGGTGGACGTGGCTGGGGAGAGGGCTGTCTGGGCTACTCTGCTGAGGCTGCTATCCCCGTTACCTTGACCTGGATCAGAAGACGACTCTACGGTATGGATCTGTGCAGGACAAAGTAAGATGAGTGATCCCCATGCAGTTATACAGGGTTATTCAAAAAGAATTAACTGATTTCATTACGCAATATTTTAATAAAGAAAAGCAATAGAAAACCCCATCCAAGTCACAAGTATTCTACTCACAATCAAGTTTTATTTCCTGTCTTACAAGTGTTCAATGTGGCCACCACCTGCAGCACGGACATCAATGTGACAGAATTCCTCCCAGACGCGTATCAGCATATCACAATCCACTGAGGTGATCGCTGTTGTTATTCGATGTTAAGCGCCCCTGTGGCAGCCATTCAAAACTTAGAAAACTCCTCTGTCAAATGGTCACTGACTCATTCCATGACGACGCTCGAGAACTGAAGCAATGCGTCATGAAATCGGTTCATTCTTTTTGAATAACCCTGTATTTGAATTGGGGAATCTGTGTGTGAACCACGGCTTACATTGGTATCACTACTGCGGGTCCATCACAGATTTAAGATCCGTGGTCATTACGTACACTTCACAGACAGGAGGAGGAGCCTACGGAAAGCCTGGAGGTGCACGGTCCAGAGGCACAAGAGAGATGAAATCAATTTGACCATTTCCCTTTTTTAAAAATCATCCCAATTAAAAAATCTGATTTTGATTTAAAATCAGTTAATCATGCAGCCCTATTGCAAAGTCATGTCAGACCTTGTATACGTTTTGAATGCATTCAGCTCCAGTTGCCTGTCTTTGATCATGTAACTTTGCAGTGAGTCTTATGTGGGTGTATTGGACACATCCAACTTTAGGTACTAACAAGTTACAGACAATGAAACTGTTAGACTAATTTTGCCACATTACATTTTTCTTGGTTCTGTTTTAATATCTTTATGCTGAAAGATACTTTTTACCCCACCCCCGAAGAGGAGGCAAGGGGTATTGTTTTTGGTTTGGTTTGTTTAACACTCTAGCAGCAAAACTGCTGGTTGAATTCATACCAAATTGGGTTTATCGATTGCCAGTGACCCAGCATAGATCTGACATATTTTTGGAACAGTAGGTCAAAGTTAAATTTTTTTTACGCATTTTTACAATCTTTTTTTTTCCCTATTTACTTATAATGGATGAAATTTAAAATGTCTGTAGCAGCAAAACTATTGGTTGAATTCATACCAAACTGGGTTTATAGATTGCCAGTGACCTAGAATAGACACCATTAAATTTTGGGAAAAGTAGGTAAAAGTTAAAGTTTTTTAAATCTTTTTTTTTCTCCCATTTACTTATAAGGGGTGAAATTTCAAACGTATATAAAAACATCAATTTTGTTTCAGTTTACTTCAAACTTGGTACATATATAGAGGCAACTGATATGCTGACATCACCATACATATAGACATGATGACATCAGCTGGATCGATGCCAAAATAAGCTACAATACATGCGAGGGGTGGGGTTTGTTGTGCCTGGAACCACTTTTTTCAGTATTGCATTTCTTGTGATCTTAACAGAAACCCAACCTCTAAACATCCTCTTGACACTTGTAGAAAATCTACTATGTGACTGAAGGCTTAGGTCGTGGCTAGGTTAACAGGTTTATTTTGTTTTGTTTACACTGATTCTTAAGAGTCTGTCAGTAAAGTGTTGAGCAATAAAATCTAAAGTGTTTGCTTCATTCAGTTTAACCTGCAAGAACTATTAATTTTACTGATTTGAGTTTGGGTATATTGAACATGTCCTAGCTTATGTATCAACAAGTTCTATCAAATTCTTGCACTGATTTTACCATGTTACGTTGTTCTGAGTTCTGTTTTAGTTCATAAAGTATATTTCAGTATGTTATAATTCAAGGGATGTGCCTCTCAAACTCTGAGGCTTAATAGACTTGTCCACAACAGTGTGAAACATTGTCAGGTCATCTACAGCTCGGAATAATAAAATGTTGGCATGGTAATACAAACTAAAAGAAAGCAGCAATATTAAAATGGACTTTGACTCATATTTCAATGATACAAAGGAACATCAAGGCCACAGTGAGGATGAAAAATAAGATATTTGAAGAATGTCATAACATTTTCAGACAAAAAAAGCTGCAATTTTACAAAAAATAAAGTCATAATTCTATGATTAAAATATCAGAATTTTATGAGAAGAAAGACGCAATGGTCAAATTTCCAATTAAATCCCAGGGGACTGAATCTGTGAATATGTTTCCAACTTTACCTACGTGCAAAAGACTTAAGAGTATTTTGTGAAACCTACACTAAAGCATAATTTAAAGAGATTCCCTGTCATCCTCTTTTTAACACAAGCCACAGAACGCTCCTCATATTTCCCCATAGAAGTCATACAATTATTTTCCCCAAAATGTTTCAATATCACTCTTGTTATATATTGACTTTTTTGTTCAACTATTATAACTTTATTCCCATAATATTCTTCTGTTTTTCTCTAAATATAAATAAATATTGTTCATCAGTGTGAGTCTAATCCTCCGCCGTACAATGTGAACAGTATAAACACAACATATTTCTGTTTTTTCATCTATATTTCTTTTGTAAATCTACATGCATTCTTAACACATAGCCTGTATACTGTCTATTATGGAATATATGATAAGTCAAAGTATTTTCTCTACTGTTCCACCTATTCCAGGATTTGTGTATTTAGTGTTTTGATTTCAGCGTGTCTATGGTGTGTATTTTCTAATTCCCCTCCTTTCCTCCAGCAGCTTTAATGAAGAAAGGACCTGCTTATCTGTTGCCTAATTATAGAGCTGACAGACCTTGACCTCTATCGTGCATCCTCAGTGGACCCGCTGTGAGACATGCCAGAAGTAACTTAACTTAGCCGTCCAATTAGTGCATCATGTCACACTGTAGTTGTCATGCAAAACACTACTGTTGTCAAAATAACTCTTATAATCCACTGCAAATACACAAAAATGGTATTAAAACATGACAATCTGCCCTCTGTAAGAATTGGTACCTGTCTGTGTGACTTGCATTAAAGCAAAATGACTTTAATTGGCCATGTTTTAAGTTATAATGTGGCTAGTAGTCATTTAATCAAAATATTCATTGAAGGTCTCAACAAGTTAACCTCCCCAAACTACAGAGTTAGCAGTGTTTAGTAACAGTAGAATAGCATCACCTAAAAACCCACAGGCAACATTTACTGCACAGCTAAGGCCAGTAACATGAATAACTCATTTCAGCAGAAAAAAAAAGGGGGAAGATGCACACTTTGCATCACTTTACTACAAAGGTCTGTGTTTTTGTTTTTTTTTTTGGGTGATAAAGATATGTGGTGACTCAAGTCTCAAAGAAAAGTAAAACCGCACTAGTATCACAATGTGTCAGACTTGAAGTGAGAAGAAAGGAGCTGAAAACATAGATGGGGAAGCATGTAAACACTGCCAAAACTCAAAACAAAACTTATCAAGTCACTGGGGACGGTCACGTAAATCCCTACTCGAAACTTTTTAACCGAATCCATAAAATGACTCACGACTCTGTCCATTTACTTGGATCGGTTCAGTCTTACCACGAGTTCCAAACGGTGTCACCCACAAACCTCCTCCAACTGTTGCAACATAAAAATAATACATACTCCTATAGAGGCTGACAAAAGTCCCATAAATTAGAGTTAGGAGATGATTTGTAGGAAGGAAAGGGACTGATTGAGCCAAATCTATCTGTGACTTGAAAGTCTGAGCTAACGAGACGCAATAAAGTGAATCCCAACTCTGATCTCTTATCCCAGATCCAGTCACACTCAGAGATACCGTTACTAACAGGATCCACTGCAATGTGATATAATGTCGGGTGTGATTGGACAATTCTGCCTCAAATGACTCCAATGACTCATACAAACTGGATCCTATCAGTGAGTGATTCAGAATGATCCGGACCCTTAAATGATCTGAGTTTCGCCTCACTACAAGTCACAGCTTTAGCCTTCCGTAGCCAGACCTATCTCCATGCTTTAAAGATTAAAAATTGTCTTCAATTTGCATTATTTATTTGCTTTTTTTTTTTTTTTTTGGCAGTTATCAAACCGGGTTAGAGTTGAATCACTGCCACCTATTGGACTGGAGTCACATGAGTCCAAACCAGTGTCTCCCTTTGTGAACGTCTGCTTAGTGGGACACCCAGTGGTAAAGTTCACTCTGGTGTCTGGCTTCACGTCAAAATGGTGTGAGTTCGTTTTTTTTGTTTGGTTTTTTTTTTGTACACTGACCCAACCTGAACATTTTATGATGCTGCAGATCAGTTCAGCTCTGCTCAGCTCAGTTTGATTCATGGGCTAATGGACGTTACTTTTATCAGGTCATCATTCAGCAGTTCAGGTAGTACGGCACTACATGAAATACTGCTTTGTCTAAACTTAAAAACCATGATAATGATAGCGATGGTTATAAAGATCCAGCTCATGTAATAAATTCATAGTGTTTGCTGCTACTATTCAACAGGTAAAGTATATCATGAAACATTTCCACATTAAAAGATCTAAAAGCTATTTTGTCTAGTGCACTTACATTATATTAATGCTTCCAATGACAGAGTAATCCTTTATTCCTAACATTTACACAGTACAAGAGCGATTTTTATATTCTTACAAATATTTTAACAACTATTTCATTAGAAATGGCAAAACATGTAGAAAACAGTGTGAATGAAATGCCCCATTAGACACAATTTGATCTCTTTCAACTCCTCATGATCCAACATTACTCCTCAACATCAACTACAACTAATGATTTTCTGCTCATATAATAAATACATATAACAGTGGTGGGTGGAAATGTGCATTAATGCACATTTTCTTTTGCTGACTTTGATTTCTCTAAAAATCTGCAGTACATTTACAGATGGAAACATTCCTATTGTTGCACCCAGAAGAAAAGAAAAAAAAAAAAAAAAAAAAAAAAAAAACCACCCTGCAGCAGAACCAGGCCCTGAGGTTGGTGACTTTGTTTCCAGGATGAAATATGACAGTCAGGATGACAGACAGTTTCAAAATAAAAGCCCACTCTGAGCAGCAGCAGGTATGTCAGTGCCGAGTCTCAGCTGATCATTAACTCGTCTGCGGTGACGAGCTGAAAATGCTTATGAAGCGTTACTGCAGACAGCAGGAGAGCTGGTGGGTGTTCGCAGCCCACACACACACTCTACTGTAAGACTTTTATTTTAGGTTTTAAAACGCACATACATGCACACAAAGACACACCGGCACACAGACTCGGGCAAACTTCAGGACACTGACAGCGATAAGCTGTGGGACGGTAAATGAAACCCTGTCAGCTGCTGAGAGCTCTGAGACGAGTGTGTGTATGTGTGTGTGGGCGAACCTCGGATTAAAAACACACTGGTTGTTATTGCTGGCATGGATAGACAGACAAAAGCACATTATATTACACTGAGCTCTGGGAAATAGATGCTGGTGCACTTAGAAAACATTCAAAAGTGATTTTCTACAAAGAAAAAAATAGACAGAACTATAATGTGTCATCAGAGTGGGTAGAAAACAGAATGAATTGAACAAGAAATGTAATCAGCTCAAATTAGTTCCATAGAAATGAAAGAGAAAATGTAAAGAAAAAATCTAAATATATACACTACCTTCAGCCAGGGATAAAGATTTGGTTGAGGGAAGCAGATAAAAAGATGTACTGATGTAATGACAGTGACTTTTCGGTCATTTGATCAGTCGTGGCCAAAATTTTTTGGCTGTGACACACACCAGCTCTGCATAAATGTGCATTATTGGCCAATAAAACTCTCTGAAACTCATGAAATGGTTATAATTGTTCTTCAATGTGCTTCGGAAAAATATGGAAAAAAATAAAAAGAACTGAAGCAGCAAAATTTGTTACTGGTTGTTGCTAAAAATTAAGCCCTCAACTGTGCTTTAAAAAAAAAACAAAACTGGAAAAGAACATCAGCTAAAGGGCAGGTTCACCTAAATACCAAAACACATAAGGCTGTGGAATATGACCAAATACATATGATTTTTGTATTACAGATCACATATTTTATTACTATATTAATTTTTTTCCTGCTACAATTCAACAGGTAAAGCTATATCAAAGAACATTTCCACATTAAAAAAAAAAAAAGGATCTTGTGTTCTTCTATTAATGCTTCCAACAACAAAGAAACCCTTAACGTTATTCAATGTAACGGCCCAGTTTATATTATCACTAATGTTTTAACAGGTATTTCATTAGAAGTGAAATGCCAAAACATGTACAATACGACTCACTACAAAGCAAACGCACCATTAGATACATTTAGATCCTTTTCTACTCCTCACATTATCCCACACTAACCCTCGACATCATCTACAACCAATGATTTCCTAATTGAAGATGTAAGACACAATGGTTTTGGAGTCATATGGGATCCTACTGGAGAAATGGCTTACTTCCCTGAATAATAATAATAATAATAATAATAATAATAATAATAATAATAATGATGGATTGGATTTCTATAGTGCTTTTCAAGGCACCCAAAGCGTATTGTGTGAAAACTGGTGATTCTACAACAATCAGACGACGACATGGTGAGAAGCCGCAGTTTGAGGTAATGTTGAGCCAAACTATCGACCAAACATACATGTCTTCTATAATCTCTTGTGACGTCAGGGAACTGATATGATTGGCTAACAGGAACACATGCGATTGAAGCTTTAACTAATTAGGCCAAGGTTTATAGTTCTATTTCCATCCACAGTGAAACGGGCCAGACTGGAATCATTACCCCGCCCCCTGAAGGGGAGGCAAGGGGTATTGTTTTGGGTTCAGTTTGTTTCTTTGTTTGATTGTTAACACTCTAATAGTAAAACTATTGGTTGAATTCATACCGTGTGAGGGGTGGGGTTTGCTGTGCCCGTAACCACTTGTTAATGTTTAGTTCTAAATACCTTTACTACAACTAGAACATCTTCCGTTTGTCTTTTGTCTTCCTAGCACCAGAAATTACATATTGCGCCTTTAAAGAGATCATATATTTGATTTATAAATTGGTCACTATATTTTACCATTTATTATTCAAGAAATAAGTGCTTTCATCTGGTCATTTTATATAACACATTTTAGTTTACAGGAAATTTTGTGATCCTTATCCATATATGAGGTTTTGGTCATATCACACAGCCTTAAAAAACAACTCTTTATGGTATGTGCATTGGGTGAATGTACCCTTTAAATGCTGAAACTTAAGAACAGACTGGACGTACTCTGGGCTCTTGGGGTAGAAGGGCAGGGTCACGTGGCTCAGATCGCTGATGTCACAGGCGGTGGGTTCGGCGGAGATGGCCTGCCTCTTGCTGCGGTGCTGGTCTGGCTGCAGGACCAGGCTCTGCTGCTGGGCCTGGACCTGTTGCGCCGTGGCGGGCCGGATCACGGAGCGATACTTGTCCAGTTCATTCTGCAGCCTCTGGATCAGCTCGTCCTTCTGATCTAACTCTAGCTCCAGCTCGTCAATCAGGGCGTCACGCTGCCGAAGCTCCTCGATTTTCTCCTGCAGGGCATACTGAAGGTCCCGCAGGGTCCCCATTGGTCCTCTGAGGAGTTCTGAAGAGATCCCGGGTTTCGCAGACTTCCTGTTTGGTCCCCAGGTTCCCCCTTGGCCTTGACAGTCCGGATCCTACTGTCAAGTTATGGGGGATTGTCAGTGAGCAGGCTTCCTACATCAAGATCTTTAAAGCTCCCCTTCAGTCATGTTATAAAACCGTTTCATGGACAAACAATTTCAGTTCTGTAAAGTTCTTCCACTAAAAAGTTCAACGGCCTCAGTAATGATTTGTCAGACTGACAGTCTCTCCTGAAAAACGTATGATCTCCTATAATCTCCCTTTAGTTACTGGTTCCTTGCTACTAAAAAGTCCACTTTCAATCTGTGTTCCACATCATACCATTAAATGCTTCTATCTAGTCCCTGATTGGCTCCAAACGTGTTATAACGTCACAAGTCCTGCTGGTAGATCCACCCCTGAATTCAGATTTTTTGTTGAACATAGAGAAACAGAAATGAATGTGACAAAAAAATCTCAAACTGTGTCTGCACCGATGTCGTTCCGCACAGTGAAAGTCAACAAACCTTGAAAAACCCATTCGATTTTAAAGACGTTTGACTTTTCCTTCTTCCATCTTGTCAGCGCTTAATTAGTAGAAACTCATCAAGAGCCTCTTGAATTTGCATGTTTCCTTATAAATTGCTCAGGGTCATAACACACTGTCTTTGCTCAGAGTTCAGAGTGTTCCACCAGGACTTTTAACACCTCTTAGAGCATCTCAAAAACATATGCATCCATAAGGTTCTTTTCATTTCCCGATTTACTCCTGAAGTTCTGGGTCTTTCTAAAGCAGAAATATGACTCGACTGTCACTGGGTTCGGAGTTTCTTTTTCACAAATTGTGCAACACTTCAGAGATTTACCCTTTTCTCAGGGATTCCTCCAGATTCCGCTCCTACAGTCTCGGCTCTCATTAGTCCTTTAATGCTTCTCTGAACTTCCCTAGAGACTTAAATGTCACTGAAGTCCTTCTCAGGTGTTTTGGGGGAGCATTAAAACAGACACTGACAGGACATTTCATCACCTGAACTGGCCTCTAACAGCGAGTGATGGATGATATCAAGCTCCTCAACTGGAATTTAGGAGTTTAAGAGAAAAAAACAGCTCAAAATATATAGAAATGTACAGACACTTCCACCTACATGTTTGTGGTAGATATGATTTTCAGTCACAGATTTTAGGATTTCTGAATTAAACTTTGTTTTGTTCAGTCCAACAGGCATCTAGTTTGTTTAAGGTTGTTAATTTCTGATACATTTTTTTTATTTTTTTTTTTTTAAAGTATCACCTGATTGTTCACCATCATGTTTTTCTGATGTTCTTTAAAAATCGAAAAGTTGATGTCTAAAGTTTCCTCTTGGATTTATTTTCTAAAGATGTTCTCACAGCCTCTCGAGCTTCCCAAAGGTGTTTTTTCCAAGTTTCTCCAGAATCAGCAGTACACTTCTTGAAGCTTCTACTGTGTTTCTGAAGTAAAAATCGAAGAGAAAAACACAGGGTTTGAGGATCAAACAGTAGAATTGGTCAAATTCACATAGAGTGTGATCAGCACGGACTGAAAACATGAGGACTTTGAAAGAAACAGTCACTTTTCACCTCAAGGCTTTTCTCAACAACTGTTCCCTGGAGGAGTATCTCATACAGCACTCCTGCAGAATCAAGTGTATCTTGTTTTTCTGAATAATAACAGGAAAAAGTCTCCAAAACTCTGGAGAATGCGTCACTGTTTCCGCTCCTGTTTATGATTCAGACGGAAAAATGTCAAATATATCAAATACTCCAACGGGTTCACATCAGTCTCAGGGGAATATTTGACAGAAAAGTGGTAAAAGTAAAGCACAAAGAGCGGATGTTTGCTTTTACAAATACAACTTTCAAGGTGTTCGGAAGTGGTTTGAGTACATCCAACATGCGAGAGTGTTGAAGCGTATTCCTACAAAGTGCAGAAGAATCCAGGTGAGAGGAGCTGTCAAACATTTAACAACCCGAACATCCTGTGGATCTGAATCAATAAAGCGCAGTGCGTAATGGAGAAAAGTAGACAAGGTGTGATAAAAATCCACAAAGCAGCGAAGTGAAGAGGAAAAGTGTTGAGTAATCGGCGAAGACGCACGGAGAGGCTGATCAGAGCTGCGGGAATCCCAACAAATTCATGGATTTTACATCACTGATCGGCTCGGTCCTCAAACGGGAGATCGAGTGGATGGAAACGCCAAACATTGCGCACGGAAACGAACGGAGACCAAGCCCTGGTCCGGATCACACGTGCGTCGTGGCTCGCGAGTTTGAGGACGCAAAGTGAATTCTCCGGCGGAGGAAATTATCATGGAATAAAATGTGCAGATCCTGTTGGGAGATGGACGAAAATGAGTCCGGGAGTCCGTAGGGGACGTGGACCTGTGGATCTGGTCCGGTTTAATCACCTTCATTAGTTTAAATTAGTTTAACGCGGAGCAGCAGGAGGTTTAACGGGGGAGGAAACGGAGAGCACGAGTCAGCCGGTGTGTCCAAAAGTTGGTCTGCCTCAACTCCTCCTCTTCCTCCTCCTCCTCCTCATCTATCTATCTATCTATCTATCTATCTATCTATCTATCTATCTATCTATCTATCTATCTATCTATCTATCT
>JAPQRP010000013.1:25693321-25735861 GCA_037367295.1 Apogon hyalosoma
TTTCTTGATAATAACCAAAATCACTTCAGTTCTTACATCAATATCTATGGCATTGTACTGACAAAAACAATGCTTTTTTCATTTTTCATTCCATTCCATTCACATGATACACACAGGAGTTAGTGCTTGATTGCAGAACCATTGTTTTTGATGACTTTTGATGGTCTAATTATTTTTTCCGCAACTGTATGTGTGTTATGTCTGAGAGGTTTTAACCTGCTCTTTAGGTGTGAGAATAGTTACAGTTCTCACCTCTGCAATTATCTGTACTCAAAGACACAAACAATTATGCAAAAAGATGATATCAAAACAAAAAAACTTTTCATTTTTATTTCTTCATGATACACTAATGTTGTTAGAAACAGCAAAATGAAGCGCCTTCCAAAGGACATATAGGTAGTTTTCTCTTTAAAAACTGAGTCACGAGCAGCAAAACATGAGTATTTGTTGCATGTGTACAAAAAAGGACCATCCACAAAAACTGGTTCAAATTAAAGATTTAAGATCTGGACTGGCCATAATCTACTGCCATAATGTAATTTTATAAGTTTAGTTTAGATACATAACTTAAAAAAATAATAAGTATTCCTTATAATCACATAAATAGAGAAACAAAGTCACCCGTCTGATCTTCCTCATGTGACCTAACTGAAAAAGGTATGCTTATTTAATGTTAGTCTATTTTAAATCTAACCTTATGCGTCAAATAAGTAGGCATTTTTATTACATTTATGCCACAGGAACAATTAATTTTGTGGACTGAAAATCTTGTCACACGTGAAATGTCACCAAAAACAAAACCATCATTACATAGATATATTTAACCTCATTTTGTCATCTGGTAGAATTATTCAACAGAGTGAAAACACATCACAGCTGGTTGTTTTGAACCTGCTAAGACATCTGATGACAACTAATGAGAATTTTATTATATAGTGATAAATAATTACAATTACGTTATGAATTTCATAGACTTTTATTAAAACGTCACTCCATAAACATCATGGAGTCTCTATTTTTATATAAAATCAACAGGACGACAGGCTTGCATCTTTGACGACAAAAACTACTGAACTGTCACTTTAACCCATAAAAACCCAAACATCCACCAGCGACCAAAACCATGTGTTGATTTAAAATGTACAATACCTGTTGATCCACTAATCCAATCAATACATACAAAATACTGATGTAAAATACAGATGGTCATCTTTTCATGGTCATCAGATATGACCCATTTGGATGTTCAAAGGCTCTGTAGTTACCGCAGAAACACCATCATCTTCTACAACATTGATCCACCAGTAAAGCCCATGGAGTTGGATAAATAACAGCAATTGTAGAAACTTGTTTTATGTTCAGTTAATGACATATTTTACGGAAAAAGTCACTTTTTATTCAGTATTCTCAGTTTTTTGGTATAATAACCTTCAAGTTTAATTTGAGTTTTTATGAACATGTATACGATCAGTAAATTAAATACTGGAAAATACTTGCTTTTCACTGGAAAAATGCAAAATACAGAGGATTATTTCATAATAAATGCTGACAAATCACTTAAGAAATGTTAAATGTAGAGAATCATTTGGGAACTACCACGAAAATAGCACTGGGTCTTTATTTGTTTATAATGTGAAACCATTTTCTTTCTTTTTTTTTTTTTTTTTTTTTTTTATTTAATTTTTATTTAAACAGGCAAGACAGATTAAGAAAACATTCTTATTCAAAACTGTGGCCTGGTAAAAGGCAGGGCCAAAACAAACACACACACACACACACACACACACACACAAAGCATCCACGTTAAGGATAAAAACATGCTCATATGTGACAACAGTAAACAGAGGTGCATGAAATCTAAATATATGCATGAGGCCACAGCTTGTTGTTATTATCGTAGGCTGATGGGTTTTGAGTCATGGGTAAATATTGCCGTACAGCAGCTTCCTGGAAAAGCAGTGTCAGGAGAGTGAGAGATGTCTCACTGAGAGCTAATTGGTCCTGGAAGCCAGCGGCTGCATCCTGCTGATAGAGCAGGTACTGGGCCTCTGACAAGCTGGTCCAATCAGTTAGTAACATAAACACACACATCAGCTGACGAGGCAGCATTGATATCAGTGAATTCTACTGAACGCAGGTTATTTACACATTATAGAAGTCAGTCGAGTCAAAAAGTGAACAAATACCTTCCCTTAGAACCTTCTGTTTTCTGCTGCTTTACACTGCAACTGCACTACATTTCAAAGTAAACACAGTACATTTTACTGCAGTGGACTTGTTCGACAAATGCAGTGAAGTTGTTTGATTCCAGCGACATGAGAAATTCAGATGTAAGGTAGAAGGGGAAAGCAGAATGTACGGCAGACGGTGGAGAAAAGCCTGTACTCTTGTAGTTTATTTTATATATGGGAAAAGACACCAAATCAAAGCATATATTGAACATGAATTTAGAAGATGAATAGGAACAGTTTTTCAACTTCCTTTGGACACATGACTCCTCTGAAATCTACTTGTCTACCTGGTAACTGTAGAAACGTCTATATATTTAACATGGATTTAAACTAATAGAAATATAATTAAATGTTAAATTAAAAGTATAACGATATGGATTTATGCTACAAAACACTGTGCTAGTTATCTTTGCTACATATTGTTGTTCAGTTATAGGGTTGTGTTCCAAAAAGTCTCATAATTTCCAAAAAAGTAGATGATATTTAGTTGTAAATTACAGGATATCGACAAGTAAACTCAATAAGTTTTGTCCTAAGGGAAATAAAAGAGGTATTAGTGTTACAGTTGATAGCTTAAGTTGTAGATTTGGCTTTTTTTTTTTTTTTATAGTAATGTGACTTATGTTGATTCCTTATTACGAGTAGCTGGTAGGAAAATGCAATGTTGTTGGTTGGTAAAATATATGAGATTGATTACATAAGAAACAGATTCTTCACTTTAGCTCCCAATAATTATACATTTTAAGCTGAACATTAATGCTATATTTAACTACTAAAGGCCCAAACCTCCACGACTGACCAAACACATCTACTGATCCATAATGTTTAATATCTGTTGATCCACTAATCCTATTAGGACATGTGAATAATTGGTACTTTCACCGTCATCAGATATGACCAATTTGGATGCTCAGAGGCTCTGTAGTTACCATGGAAACACCGTCATCTTCTACAACACTGATTTATCAGTAAAACCAGTGGAGTTAGATCAATGACAGTGGATGGACACACTTGGTTTATGTTCAGTAATTGATGTATTTTGCTGAAAAACTCACTTCTTCTTCAGTTTTTGCTGTTTTGATATAATAACTTTTGAATTAACTGAGTTTTCATGAACATCTAGATTAAATATAAGAAATTAAATGTAGGAAAATACATGATTTACAGTGAAAAATGCAAAATATATCTAGGGTAATCTTCTAACAAATCACCTAAGGAAGGTTAAATAGAGTGAAAAATTAATTTAGGAACTGACACAAAAGTAGCCCTGGGTCTTTATGGGTTAAAGCTGATACAATGATTTTCTGTGTTCGACTATGGTTTCAAAGAGTGTGAAAAGAGCTAAAGGAGCTTTGTATGGACTACTTGATTGATTTTAAGTCAGGGCTGCCACTATACACATTTTTATACATTTTCTCTCTAAAAAATAAAGCAGATTCTTACACAGAGGTCATTTCCAGATGTCATTCTACATTTGGCGCCTGTTTATGCCAATAAAGTTTTGAAAGATCACAGAGTTGTAGCACCTCAGCCCGTCCAAAGCAGCACCCACCTCCCTCCCACCTCTGAACCAAAGTCAGACTGAGCAAAGTTCACATTAACAGACCTTATTTAATCTGTGTAAGATGTTAAAGTAACATTCACATTTCCTGTTTACTGCACATGTATTCGTTTTAATTACAGCAGAGTTTTATGACTCATGCAAACCGCTCTGTTGTTTATTAAGAGCTGTATGTCCTGCTGCTGCTGCTGCTGCTGCTGCTGCTGCTGCTGCTGCTGCTGCTGCACAGAACTCCACATCTGAGCCTGAAGGTGTTTAGTGACGGAGGTGTTAACATGCAGGTCCACTTCAGTGCCTCTAATGTACAGGAACATACCATGCATCTAATGTGCATTCATTTGAAATAACTCAACCTGCACAAACTTCATGTGACCTTTCGGCTGAGCTCAGGAATGATTTACAAGCAGCCATGAAAAACACAGAGCTGTTTCACTGAGCTGTTTGGTTTGCAGATTATATGGCCCTAAACAGTGATAATTTTACATCCATGTTTCATTGTGAGATTTTCCTTAATGATGCATTCATTTATTTATGTACAAAAAAAGTCACTGATCTGCATCAATATCAGGCAGTTTTGGCGTTTGGTTTGTATCAGGAGTCTGAATTTTGCCTGTTTCTGAGTAGTTGTTTTGTTTTGTTTTTTTTCCTCTTTTACTTTTTATTCTGCATTTTAACATATATACCTGTACTTTCATACACTGTTTTAATGCATTCAAAGGAAATTATTGACCACCTTCACAAAATTAGACGTAATTTAATCATCTGTTTTTGGAATGAACGTACAATTATCTGAGCTTTTATATTTTACAATTATATTTATGTAGTTTTCCTTTTTATTTTTTATACTCATCTGTCCACTGTAAGGCCCTATAAGTTGACTTTACTTTTAAAAAATTGCAAAAAGTGGTTGCCTTAAAAAAATGTAGTATGATTAATAGACTTTTTATGTACAGTTAACTAAAATTCTGTCATATCAGCTGGTTGCATAGTTATTACACTTTAATAATTAAGTTCAATGCATTAAATTCCAAGTTGATTTAACTAAAAATATTTAGTAAAGTTCATGAATCTTTACATACTTTTTTTAAGGCAGCCACTTTTCTCAATTTTGTAAAAATAACTCAACTTATCTGGGTTTACAGTGTTTGCTCCTTTTGTGTTATTTTCTGTTGCTGCAATTTTTTTGTTGTTTTGCACTGCACTACAGAGACAACAGTCCTTTTGAATCTTAGGTCTTGGATGTTAAATATAAAGATGGATTTCAAGCTAAATGGAGGGAGCAATAGCACATAGTAAAGACGACTGTTTAACTATCAGTGCATATCATGCGCAAAAAATGACCTAAAAGATAAACCAAGACAAAAACGAAAGACGCAAGGCTAAAAGGGTTTAAACCACATAGATGAAGCCAGATGGAAACTACAGTTAAGTCAGTGTATGCAGCATTAAAAACAACCTAAAGAAAATTAGTGAAAATTAGATGTAAGACAAAACAGACATGAGGGAACATGCAGATTTAAAGTTTGTTGCTGATGTTAATTAAGAACTTATCAGTTTTATAAAAAAAATTCTGTCCTCATGACCTTTATTTTACAAACTATCTTTGTCTGCACTACAACACAAAAAGACAAATTGGTACAAATGCTCCAACAAACCATAGTTAGTGTTATGCAACCTGTGTACATAGTGGAAAGTACTGGAATTAGAAGATGTAGAGACTTGTTTCTGAGCAGCAGCAACAATTCAGTAATAAACTTCAGTTTTCTGAACCCATAAAGACCCAACGATCCACCTTTAACCTAAACCATCTACTGATCTAAACTGTTTAATACTTGTTGATCCATTAATCCTGTCAATACATGGAAAAAACTGGTGTAAAATACAGTTTGTCATCTTTTAATGGTCATCAGATGCGATCCATTTGGACGCTCAGAGGCTCCATAGTGAATGTGGAAACACCGTCATCTTCTACAACATCGATTCACCAGTAAAACCCATGGAGTTGGATCAATGACAGTGGATGGACACACTTGATTTATGTTCAATTAATGATATACTGTACTGAAAAAGTTACTTTTTCTTTAATTTTCTCTGTTTCTGATAAAAATAACCCACAATTTTGATCTGAGCTTTTATGAACATGTACATGATCAGTAAAATAAATACAGAAAAATGCGTGATTTTCACTTAAAAATGCCAAATACAGAGCAAATTATTAGAATAGATGATGATAAATCACTTAAGAAAGGTTAAAAATATAGAAAAATTCATTTGGGAACCACTACAAAAAATGGTGCTGGGTCTTTATGGGTCAAGTGTTGGTTGTGGAAGTGTTTTCGTTATATGTTGTGGATTTGTCTATAACAAAGGTCCAGTCCGTCTCCTTAGGGTATCCATGCAGACCTCGATCTACTGCAGGTTATCTATACACCTGGATCTGATGTTTCATGTGTGGCTTTTATAACACAAAGACATAATAGACATGAACAAAATGGGGTGTGATGCCATTGTTTTTCATTCTCTCCATTTTCCCTAAACACATGGATACACACAAACTGGAGTTTTCTAAAATCTCAATTGCTGTGACTGAAAATGCTTTTGTGTGAACAGGAGGCCCAAACATAAGGGAGAATATCAGTTTTCCAAAATATTCCAAAATCCTAGCATGGGCAGGGCATAAATCAAAATTTTTGCAATGCTGCGGACAATTTGCAGCTTTAATCAGTTAATTTCTATCTACATGAACAAATCATGATTCAAAAACACACTTTCTTTAGTAAACGTATATGCCATATTTGAATGGAGAAATACAGTCACAACTAGAAAAGCTCTTGGAGAGCGCAGACCTCTGGTAAGGCAGATCAGTAGTGCATCTCTCCACCCTCGATCACCACCAAAATTTCATCATTTGATCCTTGTGCCAGTATCAACATTTCCTGAAAATTTCATGACACATACATTACACAATACATTTCCTAGTCCTACTTTCATCCTCTTTTAACCAGTAAAGACTGCTACTTTTCTGGCAGTTCCCAAATAAATTCTTCTCTCTATTTAACCTTTCTTACATGATTTACCACCATTTATTACAATATAATCCTCTATATTTTGTATTTTTAACCCGCCCCCAGAAGGTGAGGAAAGGGCTACTGTTTTTGGTTCAGTTTGTAGGTTTGTTTGTGTGTTTGTTAACATTCTAGCAGCAAAACTATTGGGTGGATTCATACCAAATTTGGTTTATAGATTGCCAGTGACCCAGAATAGGTCTCATTAAATTTTAGGAAAAGTAGGTCAAAGTTTCAATTTTTTCGGGAGTTTTAAAATCTTTTTTCTTCTCCCATGTACTTATAATGGGCAAAATGTCACACGTCTATAAAAACTTCAATTTTGTTTCAATTTACTTCAAACTTGGCACATATATAGAAGCAATTGATATGCTGACATCAACATACGCATGGACATGATGACATCAGCTGGATCAATGCCAAAATAAGCTACAATGTGTGTGAGGGGCGGGGTTTGTTGTGCCTGGCACCACTTGTTTTCTGTGAAAATCAGGTATTTCCCATATATTAATTTACTGATCATGTAGATGTTCATAAAAGCTCAGATTAAGATGCAGAAGATGACTGTGTTTCCACGTTCACTACGGAGCCTCTGAACGTCCAAATGGGTCATATCTAAGATGACAAATTGTATTTTACACCAGTTATTTACATGGACTGACAGGGTTAGTGGATCAGAAGTTGTTAAATATTTTAGATCAGTAGATGCTTTTCATTGCCAGTGGTTGTTTGGGTCTTTGTGGGTTAATATTACTTTTTACCATCAAGAATCTTAATAAATGTTCTCATGTAATGGGGTTTCCTGTTATCTAAAAGCTCTTAGAGCATAAACGATATGCAGCTTTGTTGTGGCTGCAGGCATTCTGTAGGAGCTGACGGATTAGCCTCATCAGAGATAATCCTGTGAAACCCTGCGTGCACCGAAGGCCTGGCAGCTTTTCTGACAACTTGTTGCACATTGTGCGACTTTACACAGCCCGACTTTACTATAAATGGGAAAGAATGGTCAAAAACTGTAATCCAGAGATAGAAAAGGAATTTTAGTAATGCATTAATGGAAAGTAACAATGGTAACAGTCAAATCTGTTTGGGTTTGCCTTATCTGAGCTCATATAACGTACCTCTGATAGAGCAGTGGTCCCTGAATAAAAATGTACATTCACAGCTGTGTCAACACTCAGGAGAAAGTCTTTAATACAGTCCCTCAAAACAGGACTTATATCACCCACCTCTCAATGACTCGACTCACAAACAGAGGTGCCCCTGATAACTAAATATCTTTCCCATTTGTGGATTTGCAGCGATGAGCTCAGAAACTGGCAGTCTGTGCAAAAAGCCGCTGGTTAAAAAGGTAGCAGGGAGGTGTTTTGGTGCTCAGGTGTCCTTCCTCAAGGTCTTCCAGACTGACTCACAGCACCAGCTTTGTCCTGAGCGCACAAAGACCACACTGTTCATTTACCCACAGCCGTGCCACTGCCCCAAAGTGACAAGTCAGTGACATACCTGCAAAAGTAACTTGACAGAATTGGCAAAAACATGTTTATGTATGTGTCAGAAGACTGAAATAGAAGACTGGATGGAGTTTACTGAGAAAACACAGAGGAATATTTAGAAATGGTGATCAGTTGTAAAAGAACCAGGAGGATTTATTATCTTATCCTCCCGCAACCCTAGTGAGGATAACAGCGAGTTCAGATAATGAATGAATGAATATTATCTTATCCTTAAATGCCAAATCCTGGCTAAAATATGTAAATGTTTGGACTGTTTGCTCTAATGCAGGAGTGTCAAACATGCGGCCCATGGGCCAGAACTAACCCACCAAAAATTCTAATCTGGCCCGCAGGATGAATTTGCAAAAATTATACTGAAGATATTAACAGTCAAGGGTGTCGAACTCACTTAAGTTCAGGTTCCACATGTAAACCAACTGTGAAGTAAAATAATAGCATCATAACTTATAAATAATGAATCCAAGTTTTTTTTTCTTTTGTTTAATGTGGGAAAAAAAATTACATTCTGCCTATAAATAATGGCAGCTTCAAGATGTTCTCTTTGTTTTAGTGCAAAAAAAAAACCCATTAAATTCTGAAAATATTTACATACTACCCTATAACAAAAAAAAATTAAGTGCAATTTTTCAATATTCTGCCTGGTACTAAATGTTTTGGGTTTTTTTGTAGAGCTGATCTGTAAATGCATATGTATAAATGACAAGTTGAGGCATAATATTGTCAAAATTCCACTTATTTTCTGTAAGAAATTTCTGTTTTTTCAGGTTATTTATGTCTCTTTTGTTTGGGTAGTTTGTAAAAGTAATATTTTCATAATTTAACATAATTTTTTTTGCACTAAAACAAAGAGAAAAGTCTGAAGTTATCATTATTTACGGGTTATTATGCTATTATTTTACTGCTCCGGCTCACTGGAGATCAAATTGGGCTGAATGTAGACCCTGAAAGAAAATGAGTTTGATACCCCTGTTCTATCACAACTTATTCTACTCCTAAAACGTATAACTGTGATGGCCTTCATAGTGCAAAAGCTTCTTCTCCAGGGTGAGGAACACGACAAACAGGACGGAAGAGTCTAATTAAGCACTCCCTTCCAGGTGAAACTACAGCATGAAAGCAACTGGGAAAAGATCAGTGGTTGTCAGGGTGGGAACCGGAGGCCTCCAGGGTCTGGACTGAGGGACACAGGATGATTTATGTAACACAAAGCAATTTTAATACCATGCATATGACAATTTTTGGTTATATTTTTGGAGAATATATAAGTCTGGTTTCGACCAGCTCTGTATGTAAAGTATCATGAGATAACTTTTGCTGTGATATGGCACTATATGAATAAAATTTGGTAGATTTATTGATTGAGATATTAAAGATATTAAAGTTATAAAATATTTTAAAGAATTTAAGGTCAATATTCGAGGCCTAATTACAAGAATGGAGCATTATTTTACTCCAGGTACTATAATCCAGGTTACTACTACTATAAACACTTTTTTTTTGCTTTCTTCACATGTAGTTGGAAAGGACTAATAAAACCTGGGGATGGATGATATAGAAATTAACCTCAGGATAAGTAAAGTCTATGTTTTACTGATATTAACTCCTCGATCTAATGTCAAGGCTACCTCTCACATCCTTTCACTGATCACCTTTTGCTCTTCTGCAGGATCTGAGCTTGCTCTTTCTGTGAATGTGTCGTTTCATCAGGCTAAATTAGCACAACACCTCCCTTCATACATGCCTCCATGATGCCCAAGTGAGATAATATACAGAATAAATGCAGAGAGGATCATAAAAATGGCAGAGGAAATGATAAACGTGTCGATTCACATGGGACTAATGTTATCAGAGGACATCTGTGTTTGCTGAAACAGGGTAATAAGTAAATTACAGTGGAATTTTTGACCAGAAGGCCACAGGTAATACTAGCAGAATGTTGGGTTCCATGTTACAGCTACAGAAGTTCGGTTTAGTGCTATTAGCATGTTGTAAATTAGACTTGTGCACCTTCTCTTAGCTCTGTTTTCCAACCTTATAAAATGCAGCCTATGAAGACTTTGGCTGATACCAGGTCTCATGCTGTGATAGATCTTTATACATATATGGCATTTTTCTTCCCTTATTCTTTTGGAGGTGGAACAGGTGAAACTCCTGGTGGAGGAGTGGTTTTGTCTGAAATTGCAGTAGATATTCCAATAAAGTATCTGTAAAAATGGTAATATAGAAGAATAATAGTAATAATAATGAAATAAATTCAGATATGAGAAGTGATAAAAAGAAAAGTCCATGTTTTCATTATTATTTCGAAGCGGTTCAACATAAAGAAAGGTTAATCTGTGTACTGGTGTCCATGTTAAACCCGTCTGTACGAATCCTTCAGGAATCCCCCCTCAAGTGCTCATGGGAGTCTTCACTCCGCACTTTGGGAACCACTGGGTCATGTGAAACATTTCATTTCTAAATAACTAAACAAAAATAGGCTCCCTTAGCTTCTGTCCTTTGCCACGCATATGATTTAATTACATTTTCCCTCAGTCTGAGCTAAGAGCCCCACCGTAAAGGTAAAGAAGGCTGCAGGATTTTCAAGGAGAAGGTGTTGAGGGAAACCTAATCCAGAGTAGGGGGGCTGGGAGCGTTTGTGAGGGGAAAAAAATGAACCCCTCAGCCTCCTTGGTGTTCACATACCTGACATACTTAACAGATTCCCTGAGCTCGACCTACACAAGCTGACACTAAACACTCAAGATCATCTTAACGTGACCCACATTAAATCACATGCTGTGATTCAGTCGCTGACGCTTCTTACAAAGAAGTGAAAAGCTGTTATTTTGTTGAATATTCCCGCCTGACATCATTTCATACTCGTTACTGTGACAGCGTAGCTTAGAATTACAACAACTGCAATATTTCTGCTGCAGGCCTTCACTGTCACATACCTAAAACAGTTAGCATAACAGATAATCTTACATATTATCACCATGTAAAGTGAACAGCTGCAGACACAGGTGAACAGGGTCATCATCTGTAGGGTGTTGTGTCCAGTATTCCCTCAAGTATTCAACATGTCCTCAAGCCCCAGCAACAACATAACTTGCTTCCTGTTGCTCCCAAAATGACATGTAAGCACAAACATGCCATTGATGGTGCTAAAAATGTCACATGAAGGTTGCATTGAGGCTCTGGTAATGTCATGATGAAGGTTTGGTTAGATTTAGACACAAGCACAATACATGACTAGACTTAGAAAAAAAAAAAAAACTTGTAGCAATGAGAAAAAGAAACTTTATCTTCAGATTGAAACATTGCAGTTGATACAGATTGCTGTTTGATCATATCTACCCTCAACTACTTCTATCTGATCATTCTTGCACCTATTTAAACATTTGTAAGGCTGTCAACGAGCAACAAAAAGTGAATCCTTCACTTACTGCCTGATGCTGTAGTTTTTGTGGGAAAATCAGAATGGATATTTTCTGAATTTTAGAAAAATACCCAAATAATAACCACTAAAATAATTTTGGTGAGCAAATATTAGGCTGATTGTTCGATAACTAGGCGTAAAACAATGTGTGAAGTGTGATTTAATCCACAAAGACCCAGTGTTGCTTTTGTGTCCATTCCCAAGTGATTTTTTCTCTATTTTTATCCTTTCTTAAGGGATTTATCATTATTTGCTCTAATATTATGCTCTGTATTTTGCACTTTTGAGTGAAAATCAGGTATTTTACTATATTTAATTCATTGATCATGTAGATTTTCATAAAAGCTCAGATTGAAGTTGAAGGTTATTGTATCAAAAACAGAGAAAACTGAAGAAAGATATATTTTTCTGCAAAATCTAACATAAATCCAGTGTCTCCATCCTCTGTCACTGATCCAACTCCATGGGTTTTACTGATGAATCAATGTTATAGAAGATGATGGTGTTTCCAGGGTAACTACAAAGCCTCCATATATCCAAATGAGTCATATCTGATGACCAGGAAAAGATGACAAACTGCATTTTACACCAATTATTTACATGGATTGATAGAATAAGTGAATCAACAGGTATTAAACAGTTTATATCAGCAAATGTTTTTGGTCAGCGGTGGATGTTTGGGTCATTATGGGTTATACAAAATATCAGGATGCGCACTAGAGATTTTTTCTGCAAGATAATTACAAAAACAGATGCTTTTTGTGTCAGAGTTCCTTTGCCAGGGATGAGAGAGACAGGATAATGGGTAATGCAATTAAATTTCTGGGCATTTTTTGCACATAAGCAAGACCAAACCCAGACAAGATCAATGATATTCTGACTAAAGATGCTAGACCAGAGGTTGATCTTTCTTTCCTCAGTGGCTCAGTTCCCTGAACTATTTTGTGAAAACTATTGGTTCCATAACAATCAGACGACTTTTGCGATGATCTTTAACGTCTTATCCATTGACTAGCAAATTTTGGCACCAACAAATTAACATGTTTTGTGAGACAGGTGACAGTTTGAGTTACTGCAAAGGGTAAGATCTATTTGCAACAGTTCTAAAGTCTGTAATGGACCAAACACATGCATTTTTACATGTTCTTTCCTCTTTATACAGTTAAAACACAAAATAAAACTAATGGTGTTGCAAATCTTTCCCATCACAGCCAAGAAGTCCATTCTGCTGTGCTATTGAACAAACCATTGTAAACTTTAGGCGAACATTTGGTGACATTAGGGAACTGTTATCATTGGCTTACAAAGAAACACATGATTAAAGAATAAGATAATTAGTCTCAGTTTAGCCATAGTTGACTATGGCTAAACTAACCCTAACCCTAACCCTAACCCTAATACAGCAACCAAAATTTTAAGATATCACAGATTGACAAGGTTTCCTTTATCCCTCCTTCTATCCATGCACTGAATACACCCCCCTCACCCCCATCCCACTACCTCTTTTTATATTTCTTTTTAAATCTATCTTATATTCACTGTAACTGCACCTTGATTTTAAATTACTTAGTTTTTAGTTTTTAGGGCAGTGCCAATATGTATATTTATTACAACTGACCTATTTATTATGCTTTTTGTGCAGATCTGACTGTCAGTCTGTATTGTTGTGCCTTTGTTGCGTAGTATGTGTGTGGTCCTGCTAACAAACTGCCCGTGTGGGACAAAGAATAAAACCGATTCTGATTCTGAAGGTATACTTGAGCAGCCTGTGGAGACGAGAGTTAGGATTGAGCAAAAAGACATTGAAAATGTAATGACGATTTGTTTTACGGCAAATAAATCAGAAAAAGCATCAGTTATTTGTTGATATCTCTACAGCTGTGGTCGTAAGATTCAGTCATACACTATCATACACTACACTTTGTGCTGAATATGCATGATAATCAATAAACAGAATTGCCACATGCCGGGGATGAAATAATAAATAGTTGTAAATCACTTTGGAAAGGTTAGATGTAGAGAAAAATATATTTGGAAGTCACCACAAAAATGATTCTAAGTCTTTAAAGGATAAAAAGACTATTCTAATATATATCAGATGTGATGTAATATTTAAATATCCAGGTTGAGCTCAGTCTCAGCTTACATCCAGGTAAAAAGGATTGACTTTACACCACATAATGATGTACCTGATAGAACAGAATGTATTTTTCCATCTTCCATTCAGGATGCAATATGAAACATGAGCCAGCCCTCCTGATAAAAACCCAGGGAGGAATTTTATTCTATTATGTGAAGAATAAAACCACTTACTCCTGGTGTAAGGCTGCATCATTGTTGTAAGGAGTCACGTTTGTGTACACAACTATGTTACTCTTCAGAGACTATTATCCATCCATCTGCTCTTTCAGAGTAAAACCTGCAGCCTTTTAAGTGTGGTTAGCTTTATGTGTTTGAATAAAGGGTCATGAAGCGCGACTGCGACTGAAGGGAGAGCCTCTCTTCGGGATAGAGTCACATTGTGAGCAGAGTGGGGCCTCTGGTGAGATAACATGCCCCACCACACACCTGGTATCTCATGCCAGGCCGAGCAGCTGCTGTGTTTCCACACTGCGTCGTTACCATGGATGGGGCTTACAAACACTGAGGTCTGCCGGGACCCACACTGACACTCACACTGTCTTTCACATACAAATCACGCATCAGCGAATCAGTCAAAGAGTTAAAAAGTGTCCTAGTATAAACAGTATGGGAAAGAAAAATATATCAAGAGCTCACTGTGCAGCATAAAGGAGCTGTTTCACCAAACAAATCTGCTTTACGCTGTTATAATACTCCCTCAGTGCAGTAATTCATCACAATGTAGGGCAGTGAAAGCACCTCAAGGACAAAACATTGTTCAAGTTATAAAAAATATTGTAACAAAATGCATTGAGTAACAGTGTGCAGTTAATTTGTGTCCGTGCAGAGGTGTTGAGCAGCTCTCAGCCCACTGTATTCATTTGTCCCAATAGAAATGTAATATGTGTGCTTCTATGGAACTGGTCCCTAAAAGCAGGACAGAGGGGCTAAAAATTCAACCCAGATGTAAACTAATGTTATGAAGCAAGTTTGGAAGCACTTTGGGTCTATTTTAAAAATAAACTTTTACTGAGATAAAAGACAAACTATTTTTCAGATAAAACACATTTTTATGTTATCTTTATACAAAAATCTGCATGTAACACGGCAAAAAGGACACGAAAATTATGCGCTACTATTTTTTTTCAAATATCTTTTTATTTTTTTACAGGTAAATTTTTGGGAATCAAACTAAATATGCGAGGCAGAGTGTTTCACAAAAATGTATATATTATATATCTTTTTTTTTTTTTTTTTTTTTTCATACAACAGTGATTTTGCACCATTGGGCCTTAGAGTTTTGTAATTTCAGTTTCTGTATGGGATGTACATATGGCAAAACTGACAATGAAGCTGACTTTGATTTGATATAAATGTTGGGATATTTATTATGATGTTGCATAAGAACTGCATGGTATAAACAATGTGTTACATAATCAAAACTATTTCAACTATTATAACTATTTCAATTGTTTGTGTGATGTTTATTGGTCAGGCAGTGAATATTAAAGTTCTAAGAGGGGTTAACTTATGACAACAAACAAGACTTATCACCCATTACTGTATCTTAGGTTGTTATTTTTTAAGGTTTTACAACTTCAGTATTCACAGTGTCATCATGTGATCAGCTGTAAAAAGCTACAGTGCATTACCTGTTCACCAGCAGACAGATTCAACTACAGACCAGATTTGGGTAGAGAGCCAAGAGACATAGTCACAGACAACAGCCTGTTTATCTTTGTAAACATCCACAAAGTTCTGTAAAAGTGTGAATCTGTGGAGTCTCAACAGATGATGAGATGCTCTGTGTCTCAGTCCCTCGGCTGCAAACAGCTTCAGTGCAATTAGATGAACTTGTGGCACTGCATGGCAACAATATGATATAAACATGCTTAAAGTGCAGCAACTTTTGTCAACGACAATATCTGTCAACACTCCATGCACCTCTATTTTCTTTGAAGGACAGACTAAGGCTTATTATGGTCTGTGTCCTTTTCTTAATTGCATTTTTGTAGACATCATGATGCCAATGCAAAACAGACCAGACAGTGTTACTGCACATTTTGCTGTAATCGTTAACAAAAGTCAATAAACATGTAGGAAATGTTCTCACCAACTTTCAAACATTCATTTACTTGCTGCAGAAAAGTTTTAGCCTAAGCTGGTAACTCAGTCTTTGTTACCTGAAACAATGCGTTTATTTAGAACTCAGAAATGTACATTGTTTCTCAGTTTTTGGTCACCTAAAGTACACAATTCCTATAGCTTTCCCAGTATTTCTGGATTACTTACAAACTCTCCTTAAAATCAGAGGTAGACTAAATGTTGTTACTACACCCTCTGTGGAAATATTTGAACAAAATTGTACTGCAGGAAGTAGTATGATTCTGTCATAATGGTGAGGAAAAGGAAATTAACAAAGGAAAAAGGACTAATAAACTTTCAAAGGGTTTCCCTTTTGGAGAAAATGCAGTCACTAAAAGTGGGCTGTGAACTTTTGGGTGTAGTGTGGTTTATTAAAAAAAAAAAAAAAAAAAAAAAAGGATAATGTTAGATTTTAGATATCTGACAGATGTGTGCAAATGGCATACAGCAGGTTGGCTGTTTCTATGGTATTACCAACATTTAATTGAAAGATGAGGTGAAAACTGAGTTTGTAGAATATGGATTAATGAACAGAAGGGGAATAAACACTAAAAATATAGTCATAAGAAGCAGCAACATCCAGAGCCAGTGATGTTCACTTAGCTTATTGTTGGAGAAATGTTCTCTGAAAGCAATGTTAAAAATGTCAGCCTATGACTTTTAAAAATACATTTTAAATAAGTATGGGTAAGTATGGATCCCATAATGAGACCAGCCAACAACCATTGTTTTAAAAATCGTGATACTATTGATCATGCACAGTAAAATAAAAAAAAATAAATAAATGTCCATCTCTTAAAGCTGGGTCTTGTAAAGCCCTTTGAATTGTCTTGTGTGAGAGTGGTGCTATACCAATAAATTTGCTTTGCCTTAAAGACTTAGTTTACTGCTAAATACCGGATCATTTTAGCAGCTTCCTACCTGTTACGTAACACTCAAAGTTATGTCTGTGTAGTGTAGTGTAGTGTATTACTGATAATTTACAACTAAACCAGTTTGTGTCTGTGTTTTGTGAATGTGCTGATGAATTACAACTTTTTGCATCATTTTATCGGCTATACAGTTGAAATGCTGACCTCTACTGGACAGATTATTAGAATACAATGCATCGTTTTATCCCGCCCAGTAAAATGTTTAACACTTTTCATTGGCTAAAATTTGCAAACGCGTGTGCGATTGGGCAAAGTTATTTTTATGTGGCCAATCAACGCTTTTGTTTACAACCATACACAGAGGTCACAGCACGTCATTATGTGACCGGAGCTAACTAACTAGCTTCAGGCGTGGATGTTTTTAGGGAAAGTGAAACAGTAAAAGGAAAGAGCTTGAAGAATATGAATATTTTGTACACATAACTGGCTCCTCTGGGTGCTAATACGATGCTGTGTGTAGGTGTAAAAGTGCTGAGACCGTCGGTATCTGTGCAGAAGGTAAGGAGCTAACAGCTAGCGTTAGCATGGAGCTAGCTAAGTAAATAACTGGTGTGTAGTAGAATTGACAACCTGATTTTGAACCAACCTTACAAAATTCACCTCTGTTAAATCACAAGGAAGTTCTCATCATGTGTGAGATCCAGTGGAATTACTCTTATCTCTCTTACTATATGCTACCCTTTGCTATCTATAGCCCACATTGTCAGTAACTAGCTAGTTACTGTAATGTGTTTCGCTCACTTTCTAGTGTTTCCCTGAGGTATTGTTATAAAATGAGTAAAAATGTTAGCACTGTCTTTTAACTTTTACAGCAAAAAGATTTGTACGAATGACATTGCTGATGAATTGGATATTGCATCATTATTAGAGGGAACAACGATTCTACATTAACAAGAAAAAAAAATAGAGCTTCAATTATTATTATTATTATTATTATTACACTTGGTGCTGTGCTGAATGTAACTTGTCAAACCTTAAATGATAACATTTAATATTCTCTTTGGGAAATTAATCTAAAATGATAACTTTTAAGAAAGTTTTGGGGTTTTGTAACAAGCCTCTGGGATTAGTCATGTGTCATTACATCATCACCAAGGTTTTCTATCTGAGTGTTTTGCTTCATGAAGTCAGTTCTGAAACTGGATGGAGAAGCGGTTTCAGGCCGGGCCAACCCAGCTGTTCTGCTAAGAGGACACCTATAGCCATGGGAGATGGTACAGGAGGGAGTGATGTACCACTATAGTCAGGTCACATTGTTGGTGTGCATGGAAAGGAGAATTAAAAAAAATAAATGTAAAGCAAAAAAATGTATGCTGCTATGGAAAGATGAAACCGCCTTTCCAAGCTTCTGTCAGGATCCACAAAATAGAGCTGTAGAATTGCATCTGACAGAATCTGAACTGTAATCAGTAATCCTGCTTGCATGCAGCTATTCTATATTTAACCCCCTTCCTGTCTGAAAAAGGTGAATGAAACAGCAATTTTTTTTTGCTCTCAGATCATTTTATTACGATATATTCTAGTAGTCGTAGAAGTTTTGCCCAATGACGCCAAAAAAATTCTGAACCCAAGACACCTCAACAGATGTATTTGTGTGAGCTGTATCACTAGTTTTTAGTTTTCCTTTTCTTTGTCAGTTTTTCCTGAAAATTGTAAAAATCACCTAAGTCTGTATAGTCTATTTATATTGATTTTGACATGTGTCCGTCCTATGTGCCATAGAGCTCCATGTTTTCCAAATGTTGGTAAAATTCAGTTCAAACTATAGACACTAGATGCCACATTAGTGACTCGTATATTTTTGTATATGCCACAGTTGTGCAGCCTGCAGAGCTCATGGAGGAAAACACTCCTCAGCAGAACCACTCAGTGCCTCTCTACTGGACCAGATTCACCTGCTGGACCAGATTCAGCTGCTGCTACCACACTGACTGACTCATCAGAGTGCAATGAGACAGAAACCAGCCAAAGGACCTCCTCCTGGTCTCCTGACCAGGGCCCGCCAACTGCTCCTACATACTGCTGTATGAGCGGATGTCATAACTGTGTGTGGATTGAACATGCCGAGCAGCTCCTGGCTTATTACCATGACGGAGGAGACCGGGCACTCACTGCTATAGAGGAAAATGTCCATGATGAGAACCTTAAATCTTATTTAAAGATGGAGATAAGGCTACTAAAAAAGAAATGACTGTTTACTGCCAGTTAACATAAGTGTTTATTACTGCAGTGCACTCCAGATCTCCATATTTTAAGATCTACCTGCTCTGGATTACAGTCTTCGGGTCAAAAGTAGTTGTTGTATTTCATGTCTGGTCTTTACTTTTCTCCAAACTGCTCAGTCCATTTCAGAGACGTCTAGGCCTCCCTGTCTCCTGCATCTTCCATCATCTCCTCCTGGAGGACCCTCAGCCACTCCCAGACTGACTGGAAGATAAAGGCTCAAGCCTAACGCCCACCTTCCCTTCAACCCTACATTTTACACATTCCGCTGGAAACAGAAAGCTCCCACTTGTTTAAAATGTGAATTCTAGTCTACATCTAACCCTCCAAACAGAGCATTTTTAGATGCAGATACCAATAAATATAAATCTCTGAATTAAGGATGTTCATCTCTACCACTGAGGCTAATACGACACACATCTCAATGCACTGGCAACAAAATCATAGATGAAAGACACAAATGAAGCAACTACCAATGTGAATTTAGTTAATTTATCATTGAACATAAGTGCCATTTTCCTTTGCATATGTGTTTCCCAAGACGTTCTCACAGTCCAGAAAGAGTTCACTGTATTTGTTTTTTTCTGAAATTCTTAAATTCACACATTCATTGTCATGTTTCCTCTGTCAGGATGTACACAGTATTTGCACATTTTTAAGTTCTGCTTGAAGATTGAATTATAGTGTTAATTAATGGAGTGTATATTTAATTAAATTATGTATTTATTTTCAGAGTGGTTTTCTAAATAAATGTTTGTAAGATAGAGCAAACTGGTCAGTTTTGTTTTCATCACTGCAACACAAAAATTAGCCACTAGAGAGCGGTAGAGTCACAAAAATTTCCTGAGGCCCACTGTTCAACCTTTAAAGACTGAAATGTGTTCTTCAAACTTATTTCCAGTGAAATCCTTCATGGTAAAACCAGATTTTGCCTCAGATACAGCAAAGAAAATGTATGACAAATGTGTGTGCTCAGTCTAAGCTGCCACAGAAAGTTAGCATATGTTTTTTGTGGCTAAGTGTCTTGTGCTAAAAATAGTTTTTACAAGAGTATTTATGAAATTACACCAAAACTGTGACAGATCACAAGCTTTTATCTTTATTTTTGTCTGAGCTGATTCCTAAAAATAATTCTTTGGCTTTTAAATATTTTACTAATCTATATATCTGTTTTTTCCATTATTTCTGCTTTTCCTCAGACAAGGTATTTTTAGAGCATCATATTTTATAGTGTATTGTTGATATTTCAATGTCAGTAAATGATCCGAGTACTTCTGTCCACAGCTGGATACTTATCCTGTCTGTTCTGTCGTCTCCCAGACGGTGGTTTCGGAGGTGACAGTGACCCTGTTCTCCCTCACTGAGTCAGCAGGAGTCTGGTGATGCACAGTAAGTCCTGATTATTCAGATAGAGACTGCGACTGCTCCTGCCCCAGCCCTGCAGCATGAAGTTATTCTTTGATCCTAGTGACACAGGATTACAACTGACCAGTGCACCCACTCTGACGTGATGGAAAGAACAGATTACTGCCATGCCACCACTGCAGTGTGTCACTTTGCATCATGGTAGACTATGATACGAACTTCATCATGATCATATGAGCCAAATGTATGTAGGCATTTTGCATCACTCAGATTAATATCTTATTCTACTTAACGTGTCTTACATGCAACATGCAACTTTTACACACCTTTTTTCTATTTGTAAAAGAATCATAGTGGTCTTATACCCATTAAATATGTACATCCTTAACATGACATTGGCCTCTGGTCTCCAAAGACCCCAAACACACAAACAAAACAAGGAGAAAAAAAACAATAGGTAAAATGTTCAGTGATAATAATCCAGTAATTGAGTAAAGTATTTTTAATGCATTGCTTGCACAATGAATAACAGGTACTTATTCATTACTTGAATATAGATATTCATTTTATCCATCTACTCGAGTACATCTATGTGTCAGATATCATTGTTTTTACTCCACTACATTAGCCGGACAACTTTAGTTACTTTTACAGTATTTGAAGGTTTATGATAAACTGAAGGACGAAGTGTTCCTTTACACGTTGGGTTAATATTTCTTCGCCTTCTAAAGATGAATAGACTCTTTTAAAATATTTTTGGATTCGCCTGAAAATGCATGATCACAAAGCTAAAAATAGAACTTTTAGAGATATGTGGTTCTCACAGGACAACAATGCTATAAATACATGATGATCTGATAGAATATGATCCATTGTTGTAGATTAAACAATCAAAAGTTTATAAAGCAGGTCAACTGAGCCCCACATTAAATAAAATGTGTACATATGCACAAAGCAAAATACACAGACCATTTTATTGCACGTTGCCCTCTATCACTTCTCACTTTTAGTACATTTTGACTTCTCTCTACTTGTCATCTTCTCCTCCTGGTGCTGAAAATAAATAAACAAAACTATAAGAATAAGAATAAAAAGATTCCAATTGCAGTTATTTTGTTCATTTTGATTTGAAGTGAAATTGTATCAAAATGAACAAAACAAGCTCTAAATCAGGATAAAAATGAAAACGATATGCCTAAAAACAATGATTGTCTGCTTTCAGTATCAATAAAGATCGCCAACATTACTACATAATGTTTATTGAAATGAATGTTTTTAGGAATTTTCATTTTAACAGAAGTAACAAATGAGGTATTGCGTTAAAGTGACATATGCAATAAGTGCAAAATATATCGGTCCAGAGCACCATTCATTTGTGCCCAAAATCTCACACTGATAATAAGAGTCAGACTTTAACTGAAAGTTTCCATCATAGCCTGAAAATTCTAAATAGGATTCAGGTCTGGCCTCTGTGATTTCATGTGTGAAAATAGTATCTCATGTTCCTGCACCACTCTTCCACAAACCCCATTTTTCATTTTTATTTTCAAGTGTCTGAGTAATCGAAAAGACGTGATAAGTTACACGTATGAAATATGTAGTTCGATTAATTAATACAGTTGTTGCATTTTTTTACAGTATAAAAAATATCTGTAGGCTGTCACAAAAAACATCAACACTACTAAATACCAGTAATATTCATTCAAAAGTCAAAGAAAATACAGACATTTGCATCTTGTTTTGCATATTTTCTAATGAATGTTATAATTTGCAATACAATTGGATGTAAACATGATCACCATTTGAATGCATTAGTGTATTTCCTTCAAGTTCAAGGTACTAAGTGGGATACCCGATCAGCCAATAGGAAATGAGGAGAAATACTTTTCTTGTGTATTTAACAGGAGCGTTTGCTGATTAAATGGTTAAATGTTTGCCACTGTTGTACACGTGTCTCCTCATGACCTCCTGCTGGGAGCTCAAGGTTTCATGAGGACACGGACAAACTCACAGACCAGTGATGTCAAACCATAAGCCCTGCCCACTGCATGTGCCCTCATTAGACCTTTATTAAACGAACCATAATATCATGCTTATGTATTAACCTACTACTGTATTTACACCAAGGAGCTTATGTGTTGATCCGTGTGTAAATTTTACACCAGGTGGAGTTGTAAAGACATCATGCAGACTTCAACCAACTGAATACTTAACTTCTGAAGAGTATCTGTATAATAATGTAAAAGTATTCCATCACATAAAGTTGAAAATGGAAAATCCTACTGAAGGTTAAGCACGGAAATATTCGCAGAAAAACCTAGGAAAGGTGTGAAATTAAGTGACAACTTTAGCCTCTTAGATGTGGATAACATCATTAGATTAATAGTAGTGAAACATTAGAGCTGTCACATCATGTTACTACTTAATTTATCCTTAACTACCCACCCAGTTTTGCTGACACAGACATCAATAAATCACACACACATCATTAATAAGAGAAGGGAGGAAAAAAAGTAAAGATCTGACACACAAATCTGTTGTGAAAATGTGATTTGATGTAAATGAGGCCATGTGAGAAGTTTGGAGGGATAAATCTGTTAGAGCTGGTAACGCCACACAGACGTCTGAAATGTGAGCCCTGCTACACACTGCTTTTTTAAGACATCAGAGGACATTGAGTTTGGAAAGGCAACTCCAGAGGACACATGTGGAGTTTGTCTCCTCCTTATAGGAAATGGGCTCCATGAAAAAATAATCTGCCAAATAGTAAGGTGTAACATTTTGCTATTTCTGCCTTGTATTTCTATTTTTCTGTATCTTCATTGACATGGATGACAGGTAAAGTTTGGTAATTATTGACGTAAAATTCATTCTTCAACCCATAAAGACCCAAATATCCATTGGCGACCAAAAGCATCTACTGACCTAAAATGTCTAATACCTGTTGATCCACTAATCCTATCAATACATGTAAATAATTGGTGTAAAATGCAGTTTGTCATCTTTTCATGGTCATCAGATATGACCCATTTGGACGTTCAGAGACTCCATAGTGAACGTGGAAACACCATCGTCTTCTACAACATTGATTCACCAGTAAAACCCATGGAGTTTGAGAAATGATAGTGGTTGGGGACATTTGTTTTTACGTTCAGTTATTGATATCTTTGCAGAAAAAGTTACTTTTATTTCAGTTTTCTCTGTTTTAATGTAATAAGCTTTGAATTAACTCTGAGTTTTCATGAACAGCTAAATTAAATGTAGTAAATTAAATTTACAAAAATGCATGATTTACAGTGAGAAATGCAAAATACAGAGGATAACGTTATAATAAATGGCGATAAAGCACTTAATTAATGTTGACCAGAGAGAAATTCATTTGGGAGCTGCCACAAAAGTAGTGCTAGGTCTTTATGGGTTAAAATATGGTGGTGCAATATTATTCATTTCACCTATGTCACTGTAAGGAACACATAAAATTCTGTATATAACATTTATCATATTCTTTTGAATAAGAATAATGGTAAATAATGGTCTTCATAAATCTGGTGTTTGTATTGTTTCTGTCTTTCTAGAAGTATTTCGGATTAACACAACAACTGAAAAATATGTGAAATGCGATTGCCTTGAGTAACTATACGACAAGTTGAGCGTGAGAGTGTGCCTAAATCTTCTAAATTCCACTGGACCTTCAAGTTAAAGGCTTCTGTAAAATTATACCAATTCCCGTTACCTAATCAGAAGTCTTGAGTACCAGCAGAGTGATTGATTTCTGTTGTGTAGGCTGAATGTACTGTACACAGGATGTTGGATTATTGCTCAGTCAAATGAGGAGTAGGCAATTACTCTGAAGCTGACATTAAGGTGATGTGGGAGACTTGATGGAGGATTGAAGGGTTTGTTGATGAGCCTGAGCCTGAAGCAGATGGTGAGATGGTTGCATAACAGAGAGGGAGTGGGCTTCGAGGCCTTTAAGGACACTTCCTGCTCTGACTCTAATCTGCATCCACACATTTTAGCTTGTTTTATCTCCTGTGTCCTGTATGTTCCGGAAATGATTTTTTAAACGCTTCAATACATTAGGATAAATACTAATGTCTTTATTTCATCAGTGCACTTACTGTATTTAAGAAACAGACTTTTATTTAGTGATTCATTTTAGTTACTTTGGTTGTTTTTTTGCTTGTTTTTTTACAACCCCAACTCCTAAAATGTAAATAAAAACACTACAAATGATTTGCAGTTCTCATAAACCCATATCCATCCATCCATCCATCCATCCAAGGATGTGTTCTTCCCAGATGCTTGAACCACCTCAGCTGGCTCCTCTTGATGTGAAGGAGTGGCAGCTCTACTCTCACCCCCCTTGAGTGAACTAAAAGTCAGTATAACATGATGGAGTATAAAAAGAGCATCTTAGAGGCAGAGTTCCTCATAAGGAAAGATGGGTAGAGGTTTGCCAGTCAGCAAAAAAAAAAACAAAAACATTGTTGAACAATTTCAAAATAACATTAATCTCTCCTCATTTTGAAATATGCATATCACACCCTGCATAGGAAATAATACAATGGGTTGAAAATCAATATCTGATCTCCTGACCTTTAGGTCCTCTGGCAGCATTGCATTGACACCAGGAATGATTATGTTACTGAAATTACTGCACGGTATCTGGAGCACTTCCAGAAATCATTGTGAATACAGTTCACCATGCTGTCCACAAATACCATGCCAAGAAGAAGAAGCCATATATTGACACGATCCAGAAACTTCGTTGTCTTCTCTGAGCCAAAGCTAAATTAATGTGGACCGAGGGAAGGTAGAAAACTGTTCTGTGGTCAAACCAAAATGTGAAATTCCTTTGAAAACAAGAGGAAACAGAACATTGAGCTTGTTATTCAAAAAATGGCATCTGTGATGGTATGGGGGTGCATTAGTGACTATGGATTTTGGTTGCACATACAGTATATACAGAGTTTAGAGCAACATCTGCTCCGTTCAGATGACGTCTTTTTTCAGGGAAGGTCTTGCATATTTCAGCAAGACAACGCTAAACTGCAAACTTCAGCTGTTACAGCAGGATGGGTTCATAGTTTAAGAGTCTGGTCCTGCCTGTAGTACAGACCTTTTACCAGCACGCAAAAAAAAAAAAAAAAGTAGATCCAGGACTGCTGAACAGCTACAATTCTACATCAGACAAGAATGGGACAACATCACAACTTACAATGTGTGACTTCATTTTGCTGATTCAGCGTGAACCCAAGATGTTAAAAGACCAAACACACACAGTCCTGAACTTCAAAAGCACATCACAACAACTGAAAATAACAACACAGCTAAAGTTTGGACTCCCATCGTCCGCCTCCATGACCTGAACCTGAAGTGAACAGTTGACATCAGAACGGGAAGGGGTGGGATGACGCGAAGGAGGACGGCGTTAATCTGCTTCAGGGCTCAGCATATAAGAGGGGCCCCAAACCCCGGCTGGCCCCCACAGCAAGCCTAGCATAGAAATCCACTCATCTGCTAGACAAGGCCAGTGCTGCGCTCACCATCATCTGGCTGTCCTTCACCCAAACAGCCGGTGAGTATCTGCACCATGAAGGATGCTTCTATTTTATAATTATTTAAAATAGTTTTATTTATTTTAGTGAACCTCTTTTTACTGTGCTCTTACTGTTTCAGTGGTTATAAAGCACTTTGATTGAAAGGGCTGTAGAAATAAAATGTATTATTCTTCTTCTTCTCATTATTATTATTATTATTTACACATCTGAGCTTTAATCAAGCAGTGATTTAGGCCTGTTTATGTATTTATGTACTGCATTTAAAGTCTGCCGTCATTACAGTTTTGCTATTTTCATTCGTTTTTGATTTGAGTTTTATGAGCGCATAAGTAGTTTTGTTTTTATTATGAGAAATTGATTAGTTGTAGTTCATTTTTATGCACTTGTTCACATTTTTCAACTATAACGAGGAAAGCTATTATTTATAGAAGCTGACCAAGTATGAAAGAATGTGTGATATTGTTTATTAAATGTCCCATGTTGCACAAAGACATTTTATTCTTGTGACCCGTTAGTGCTGGGGGGGAGTTTAAGATGGTTTTTCCCCAGTTCTGTTTAGTTTTAGTTTGCGTTGCACTACCCATTATAAATGACACAAGTAAAACATTTATGTAAATTTGAGATAAGTTGTTGCTTTTTCATTTTCAATAACATCAACCTGCTGTTTATGTTTTTGAGACATAAATCTCACTCGTATTTGATTGATTTGTTTGACCGACGGACTTTAAGTTTATTAGTTTGCCTCTGTTTAATCCAAGTGGAAAGAAATTCATATGCAGTTAAAATAATTAGGTTAAATGTTCTTCAACGGGTGTTACTGACTGATTACTGACTGATTAACAGGTCTGGTCTAGGAGGAGTCAGCGGATATTATGGATCTATTGTTAGTGCGTCTCATCACCTGGATTTAATAACAATGTGTCTAAAGGATTTTGAAAACACCCTGCTTTAATAAAGGTTAATTAATCATATTTTCATGTCTTTGGGTGTTTTTATGTATTATATGGCTGATTTTACATCCTCTGGTGTCAGCTATATTTGAAACACCAGATCAAAATATAATGTTTATGATGTTTTTAGATGTTTTTCAGCTTAAATACTGTCTTATTGAAGACTTTGTGGAATAACTGTGACAGTTTCCCAAACAGATGATAAGTTTAAGATTGATCACAGAGGCATAATGCTGTTGTTCTTCCTTGATATGAGTAATGACTTCACAAATCTTAGCTTTCTAAATGGTGATTTTCAAATGATGAATAGATGATACAATTTCACATCACACCTGTAAATACTTGGTTGTATCTGTGGTCTTGTGTTGCATTGAATTTTTAGTCATTTCACCCATTTAATGTACTGCACTAATTACATTCCAATAGGATAATTATGATTTTTTTGAGTAATTTTTCTACATTTTAAGTTTCATCACAAATACAAATCCAGTGCCATGAGTTGTTTCTGTTACTAAAGTGTTTGAATCGACTGATGCTAAACACTTTTTTCAATTTTTTCATAATAATGCAAGCTTATGGATAAAGCTATACCAATAATAGACTCTAAATTATTTGAGTTTTTAAATAACCTAAAGATGAATTGATGGTTTCAGTATCACCATCTCTAAACAATGACAGTAAAGCTGTATGTTCAGCTTTAATTGGTTCAGTGTTTGTTCTTTATGGATTTATACTTGATATACAACTACTGTGACGCCTTACTGTAATCATTTACACCGTGTTTACGTTTTAACCACACAGAGGGTTGTTTTGTTTCATTACTGTCATTGTCACAGGGTCGTGTCGAGCGGATTGTTCCTTTAGTCCCTCTCTGCTCGCTCAGCATATCTTCTGTGTTGTCCTTGCTCTAACAAGATTAAAAGAGAGCTTGAAACAGAGAAAGGGGAATACTTATTAACTTGAGCCAGGGATTATGGGAAATTGGGTCATCCTCACAGTCCAACTGAGACATTCAATTACTCACAAATATGAGTGTAAATCCTAAAAGGATTAAGGCCTATAATGTCAGACGGAGGTGAAAGAAGTCTGGGTTCAAAAACGGTCACAGTGTAAAACAGGTTTCATGGCCCTTTTACTTTGTGTTTTTATCTGTTAAAGTCGATCGTCTGACTGTGATTTTACAGATTTCATCACGACGACTACGCTTCACAGAGGTGTCTGTAAAGCCAATCACCAGCACACGAATACTGTAACCACTCAGCATGAATCTTGAGCCACCCAAACCTGAGATCAAGTCGGCCACCCGAGTCAGCGGAGGCCCTGCCACCCCACGCAAGGGACCGCCTAAGTTCAAGCAGAGGCAGACCCGTCAGTTCAAGAGCAAGCCTCCAAAGAAGGGAATCCAGGGGTACGCTCTATGTTTCCTGCACATTCAGATTAAAACAAGTTCACATGAAACATTTAGTGAAACTTTCTTGCTACTTTCTAAAGGTTTATTCAGAGTTAGGGTTGTTTATTCCACCATAATCAAGGCCAAAACATTTTGGAGGGCAACTGGAGTTGACATTTCTGTTTGTCTTTGCACAACATGAATAATAAAGATGTTGTGTAACTGTAACACCTTGATAGGACATTTCTTGGCAGATTAGTTCTGGCTGTTGTTATTGTAAAGTGTCAAATTCAGCAAATAATTCAGATGGAAACTTAACCTGAACGATAGGTCAGGATAGTAACTCTAATTGTTCTTCATATGTATTGTTATGTACTGTTGCAATACCATTATTACACTGCTTTATTGGTCTAAAAACCTCCCTTTTGCAGACATTAATCACAGGCCTCACATACTATTATTTTATCTGTGCTTAAATCTACATAGGTTTCCACTTCACCCTGATTTCACTGATAAAAGAGACAAATCTCATGAATTGATTTAGTTTAGTGTATTAAATTTTCAACTTCAACTATTATTATTGATATAAATGCATCAATACAGTTGTCATTAAAATATTGATTTATTTTGCTATGTCAATGATACATTAATACTCAGTTGACCACGTACCTAACATATGTAACAAATTCAAATGGACTTAACACTTATTTCAGTTAGAATTTAATATCACGTATCACAAATGTGAAATCTGAAGTCTGCTGTCATTTAGGAGTCCGCTCATACAGGGGATTGGGTCGTCAGTCGCTAAAGTTGGAATTAAGCAGCTTTATGGCAAAGGCATGACACAGATGAATGTGTCACGCTGCAGAAGTAGACAATCCGGGTTACAGTCAATCCTATGGAGAGACAGCTGAATGGCAGAAAGCTGTACATGATGATAAAAATACCCAGACAGTTCAGTAAATTTATTTATATTAATTTATATATTATACCATAAATATATTTACTGATAGTGAGACTTTTCTTCAACAAACTTTTTTAAAATTCACACTGTGTTAAAATATTTTCGAAGATTTATAATGGATTTAATGTCATTTTTCCAATTACGACTTTTCTTTGTCTACACACCACAGGAAACCTATAATATATGCAGAAATTATATGAATACTGATTACCAAGGTTCTAAACTAAAAAAGAAATACATATAGTCATACCTACATGAATACCCAATCCAGCCTTTACGTCATGTCAGTATATAAAATTATTAAACAGATTAGTTTTTTTTTAAATGTATTGACAGTTCTTCAGCATATTAAAATCGCAGTCAATAAGAAGGAACTGGATAGTTTGAAAGTGGTTTATAAGTGTTTATTTGGACTTTTTGCTGTCATTTTCAGTTTAGTAAAACTGAGTTTTTGTGGCATGTAGTAGTTTTTCTGTTTAGTTTTTTTTTTTTTTTTTTTTAGCTGCTTTGGTTTAATTAGTTTTAGTGTTAGTTATGGTCTTTAATTTGAGATTCAAAAAGGGCAGAAAATATAATGTTAAAATAACTTGACAAAAAATGTATTCATTTTGGGATTTTTCTAAACGACAATGACATTTGTTGGCATGAAACTGGTATAGATTTAAAAAAAAAAAAAAAAGAGGAAAATAGGCTCCAGTTCCATAAAAACACTATACTGACAAAGACCAAAAGTATACATTTTCTCTATTATTTTAGTTTAATTTATTTAGTTTCAGACACACAGTAGAGTTTTAATGTGTTGTCTTTTTAAAGCCTTGTTTCTATTTTTATTCCAGGTTTTTTACACCTTATTTTCATTCATAATCTCACTGGTGACTGTTAGATTTGTATACATTTGTAAATTAAATAACATCTTTTGTTCGTTTTCAGCTTTGGTGATGATATCCCTGGAATGGAGGGCTTGGGCACAGGTGAGTTGTTTTTTTTTTTTTTAGTTTTGAAAATGTATCTCAGATCACTGTGTTGTGCAGCCCAAACAAAAAAATTCACCTCTCTCTTCTTCTTTTGCAGACATTACTGTCATTTGCCCATGGGAGGCCTTCAATCATCTGGAGCTGCATGAGCTGGCCCAGTACGGCATCATCTGAGCCTTCCTGTGATCCACCAAGGATTACAGGCTGTCCAAGCACTTCAAACCATCTGCCTCAGGCTCCGTCTCTTAGCTTTAAATGGAACTACTCCGAAAGAACTTACTGTAACAAACACAAAAAATGGAAAAATAGAAAAAAACCTCTCCAAAAAAAGTCCTCTTTCACTGGATTCTTCTGATTCTGCAGCTCAGTCACCTCTTGTGCTCATGTTTAGGACCTTCTGTTTTCATTCTCATTTCTCCATTAGCTCTGCACTTTCACTCTAAAAACCTTTGTATCCTCTTTTCTACCTTCTCTTTTCTTCAGAGTGCTTCTTCTTCTTCTGTCCTTCTTCTCTCCTTCTTCTCATGGAAATAACATGAAACTTACGCAAGCAAGGCAGCCTCAAATTGAGTTTAAGTGACAAACCCATGGAGTGGGTGGGTTCCCACTTCATGTGCTTCAGCGCCTCTTTCTCACCTCAGAGGCTTGACCATCGATGCTGAAAATAACAAAATAAAACAACCTCAATTCTGTAGAGACTGGACACCAGCTTGCCATTGCCGAGCGTAAACTTTCAGTGGGATAAATGATCACATATCCCTCTTTTCCCTCTGTTGTAACCACTCTCATCTTCAGCAGGACATGCAAATCTCTCAAACTATATCATGTATTTTGCATTCAAAACAAAAAATGTGTAAATTTCTGTACGTAGGGAAGTATTCTCAAGGAAAGAGGCAGTTTCCATAACATATAACCTTATTTTTATGACATAATGATCTCGTTACTGCTACAATACTTGCAACATACCAGTGTGTGATTTGGCACATCCTTAGTATGTGTTGTTTTGTATTTTATAATTTACTTCATGAGAAATTCCCACACTGACATTTTAGCTGGGGAGATACCACTGTGTTTGCTTATCTTAACATTAGAATGAATTCTCTGATATTTTTGTGTCTCCCTTGTATAATATGAATGTATATTGGACTAAGGATTCTATGTTTGCATGTTTATTTCTCATATTTTCACAGGACACTGTTGTGCCCCATGTGTTCAACTTTATATTTGTGTTTTTGAGCTCAATTTGCTAGTGTGTTGTTGTTTTTTAAAGTAGTTTACATATTTTCCTCATTGTCTGTCATCTTTCATCGATTATTCAGTGTTTCATTTGTGTAATCACAACACTTAATCCCATATAAAAAATATTAAATACATAAAATATCATGTCAAACACATTTGAAGAGATTAACATCTAAGTGTGATTTGATCTCTTCACATTTGTTTTTCTTAACAATGTAAGTTTACAACACTGACCCAAGGATATTGATATAAAAAAAGGGGCATTTGAATACTTGATTTTGGATCGATCTTTACATGATGTTTCCAGCAAATGCACCACATCAGTGAAGGAAGGCAGAGGGGTGAGTGGGATGAATGCAAAATTGTGTAATGGAGCTTTGTCCTCTCTACAGGACGAGGAAAAAAAAATAAAGTTAAAAAAAAACTGGAAAATAATTATTGTGGCTTTTTATTCTAAAAGTTCAAGTCATGTCTCAGTAAATGTGACCATGATACTGACCAAATAAAATACTTCAATATCACAAGATTATTTGTAACTGAACAGGGTTTTATATTCAACCGGTGCTCATAGACCCTAAGACTATGCATGACAATGAAGTCAGAATAAAAAAGTGACAGAGGTGAGTTGCAACTTAGAGTATTTCTTCATTTATAATACAACTGTTGTAGAAAAGCAATGTCCAACTTGGAATTGATGGCTGCATTGGCCTAATTAGTGTGTCTCTGCAACACTGAACACACATTTATATTACATCTAATTCTATTCTTTTACAACTCACATAAGTTACATATGGATCAAGTAGCATTTCCATCAATATAACAAATCATGAGATTGATATAACAAGATCGGCTACACTTAAGCTGTCGTATGCAATATTCTTCAGGATATGTTAGGCTGCACCAACAGATCTCATCTCAGAGAGTTGATTTAGACCACTCCTAAGTGTCCTGATTTGTTTTTATAAAACCTCTGTCCATATAAAAGTTATGTTGGCCCATACTTGATGCATTCTTTAGACAATATGACTTCACAGTATGTGTAGAGATAATCTGTTCTAAATGGTGTATTGATGGCAGTTCATAAACAATACCATAACAAAGTGTAAAAGATAAGAGATTATTGAATTGTAGTGTTTTCATTTAGTATTCTATTGTCCGTCATAGAGTGACTTGAGGAATTATTTGTTTGAAAAGATCCATTTGGAGAAACCAGATTGCTTTAGCTTGTCTGATGCTGATGTGTTGAATTGGGTTTAATATGGCTTCAACATGGAGACTTGATTTGGCAAAATGTATGAGGCAGCTGAGCCAGATGACATTCTATCTAATATAACAATATATTTATGTTGCAAACTAGTTGTTTTTGATCTATGAAACTGTATGTTATTTGTAATTTGGGCACCCAGGTGATATTAATACCGTATACATTACATAACCTTATACATCTAGTAAACATGAAAGGCGACGTTTTACAAAAGGTGGAACTGCAGTTTGAGCCAAAACAAAGTGTGTTTCGTCCGTGCTCTGTTCAGTGGGGGACCGGTGGGGACACTAATTTCTGCAGCACCCGGTGTTTGAGTTGTGGGATGGAGTTTCGTTGACATACACATAGATACGTTGCTTGAATACTTTTTATTTACTGTGTCTGTCGACTAACACAGCAACTTCTATCGGGAGCCTTCACCCGGGAAACATGGCGGATAATATCGTAAGTATATCGGCAGGTTGTATGAACGGCTAGCGGTAGCTAACCCGTTAGCCAAAGTCCGGAGTGATGAGGCAGCAGAATTAGCTCAGTAGCTAACATTAGCTCGCTGAAAGAGTAACTATGGCCTATTTGGTTAGCCAAGTGAGCGGCTAATGTTAGCTGTTAGGCTATCTTGCGAATGAAAAGATGCCTTATTGGTAAACCGTAAACCCAAGCAACCGGCACAAATTCAAGAATAGTACGTGAAGTGTCATTTAGCATAAACAGCTCATTAGCCAAACATTAGCTACTGAATGAGTCTATGGCAAAACAAAATCATGTAGACCTTCTAAAGTTAACATTTTAGCCATTATAACTAACCCCTCACAGTGTGACAGCTTTTGCTAATACTATCACAATGCTTCTGTCACAGTTAAAGTCATGTAAGAGAGAAATAAATGCTTCAAAGCTAACGTTAACGTGACTTTTTTTGCACTGTCATCGTTGTCATAACGTCCTGACACTGATACCACTGTGAAAAGGGTGAGGAGAGTAGACCCTGTGTGGACTGAAATATAAACCTGACATCCTGTTGAAACTGTTATCTTGGTTAACCTTTACCTCTGCAGATGGCTGCCTCCTACTTCCAAAAACAACCAACGTGCTGTCATTAAATCTGACCTGCAGCTGTTGACTGTCATGAAAACACTGCGCTTTAATCTTTAAACTCCATATGCGGATTGTCGATATAATTATAAACACAATACTCAGACAACACGAATCAATCGTGTATCCTAGGAATATCACCAGAATACAGATTTTATCACATCACATGGACAAAGAAGCTAATTATCCTTGGTAACCTCCCTGCTGCAGTTACTTAATATTCCATCATCATATTATCCCATAATAGAATATAATAACAGAGCTAGTAGTTAATAAAAGCTGAATGAATATATATTAAAGTTAAATTGATGGTGATATGAATATATGCTACGCTTACAACTGTGGTTACTTTGAGATGATAAACTTGTGCAACTGTGTATTGAGTTGTTTGATTGTTATGTTGCCCAACAAATGAAATCAGAAATCTGCCTTAAGAGCCTTACAGTCTGTATAGTACACAAACCCTTCTGTTTTTAGAGCTCTCATCCAAAAAAAAGGAAAAACTCCCCACAAAGTCTTTAGGCAAGGGGAATTGTTTACAGAGCATCCAGTGTTAGCCCAAAATAATTTGAATACACAGACAGAAGCATACAAAAATGAACCAGTGCAACAAATTAACAAATGAGAGATAGACATATATCAGGTATATATGGTAAATGTTCTTAAAAACAAGTTAACACCTCAGTATTTAGCTTTCATCTGACATTTCCAAAACCTCGTACATTGGGGCTGAAATTGATAATCTCATATGTATCATCAGTTTATCTTTTCAAAATGTAACTATCAAACTGTCATAGTTTGCCACTTGAATGTGAGGAGTTGATGTTTTTTCACCATATCTATTTGTCAAATGAGTATTTTTTTTTCTTCTTCTTGGGTTTGGGGTTAAGTAAAAACAGAATTTGAGTACCCAGGACATTGATTGGCCAAGGCACCAACACGAAGGCTGTAATTAACTAGCTATTATTTTTCTTAATCATATTGCCATTAATCATTCTGTCTGTGCAATTTACTGTAGCCTGTAATGTAAGAAAACCTGCAAATTCTCACGTTTGTGACATTTTGGTTTGAAACTTGAAACAAATTATATCATCATGGTAGTTGTTTTGCAGCTTTATATTATGTAGCTTCTTTTTATGATGAGTTTTGTGATTTTATTTTATGGTGTAAGATATTTTAGTCTTATCATTACTTAACTGTTATTGTACATCTGAAATGGCACTTTGTTTTCTGACAAGAAGCAGCAAAGTTTGTCTAAAAAAAAAAAGTGTGAGACAGATAATTAAATATGCTTTTCTGTTGTAGATCATCAGGGTACAGTCCCCAGATGGGATGAAAAAAATCCTCTCTACGAAGAGGGAGACTGCCGCTGCTTTTCTGAAGAAGGTATCGTGTACAGCTTATTTATTTTTTTATAAGTCAGAACTGGATGCATTTACCGTCAAATTCACTCAGCTTATGAATAATGGTCATGCTACTCTTTGTATGTGATCACTCTGTTCCCCTCCTGGTCTTTGATTCTTTCATGGTTTGAATCTGCAACAATTTCTTTGTTTATTACAAAAGTCCAACACTAAATGGGTCATTTATGGTGGTTATAATAGTTACAGCTGCTTCAAAGACTGTAAAGACAAGATAATTCACATTTTTAAGAAATATATGTGTTCCAAATCTGATTGAAGTGTTTCAAAGTCCATCAGCCCTTTGTAACTGTAGTACAGTTCGATACAAATTAATGTAATAATGGGCCAGTGGTGGTGTCCAAGGTTGATATTGACCAGCGCTGATGTTCTGTGCTGTTTTATGTGGGTTTCTACAATCCTACCACTAATCGGAACTGCATGTCTTAAAATATCTTGAATTGGATTGTGAAGGCAGTTGTTGAAGTTTATTGGATTTTGAAGTTCCTAAATTTGACACACACACATTACTTTTCCATATACTATCACTGATTGATAAACAGTTTTTTCTCTCATGGTTTTGACATAATTACATCATAAAAGATTAAAACCATGTTTGAGGTAATTTATTATTTACTTTAGTTGGCAGTTCAATGGTTTGAATCCATGTTAGCAGTGGACCTTTTAATATTCCTTTGCTAATGGAAAAAGAAAATTACATCACACATGACATTATAACAATGCAATTTAATTTAGAGGTTTCAGCTTTTTAGAGCTTCGTTTTAGCACCTTAGCACTTTTCCACTCAAAGCTGTTGAGATGTTTTGATGTAAGAGACACTGATCAGCCATAACATTAAGAGCACTGACAGGTAAAGTGGTATCAGTTTTGATCATCTCACACATCAGCTTTGAGGACTAAATGTTCTCTTGCTGCCTAATATTTTCACCTACTGAAAGGTCCCATTGTAATGAAATAAACAACATTATAACCCTTTCCCCACTCAGTGGTCCTAATGTTTTGGGTAATCGGTGTGTTATCAAAGCAATTTGGTTAATGATCTAAAAGTTATTTTTATAGGTAACTCCATGACTGGTTTGGACATGATCATGCATGCATGCATCTTAAACTGCATTTGTCATAGTCTTAAAATTTAATGAGGTGAATCCTACAGATATCAATACAAACTACTATCTCAAAATGAGCTCAAAGTTTCTAAACAATTCCAGCAGTGTTTTAACCTGCTTGAAAGGTAGGTTAATGTCATTGCTGATGCAGGAGGGTTAGGATTGCACCTCATTGACTCCCTGCCAGCAGCATATTATTTTTTTATTCTAATTCAGATACATAGGTGTGCATTGTTGTCACAACCTCTACTTCTGTTTCCCTGTAGTTTCAGTTTATGCAAGAAGCAGCAGGACAGTGCATGCTGCAGTGCTCCTGTGGTCTTTGTTAGCTTTCAGTATTGACATGTGCTGCACTGGACATTTGTGTTCAGAGTGTGTAATGGATGCACTGCTTTGCATACTTGTAATACTCAGTACCATGGCAGCTGTTGTGGTTAACAGCACAGACACTGGCTGTTGTTGCTCCACACTGGAAAAGGAAGGAGATATTAAAAGCAGTATATGTGCCAAGACCAAATAAAGACAATTGGCTTATGAATCACTGGATTAAAAAAAAACAAAACCCTAAAATAGAAGCGTGTTCCAGTCGGCTGGTCATAGTAGAGCTTTGCAGCAGCACCTTGTTAAAAATTCATGTTCAACGCTGAGGCAAGATGGAGATCAATGGAAGGAGTATCTTTTTTTTTCTTCCTTTACTGATGTGTAGCCAGCGATGGGTGGAATCTAAAACCAGGGTTTGAGACGGACAGCAGAGAGCGTCTGAGCCCTGCAGGTTAGATTTCTGCAGCTGAGGCACAGAATAAAAGGAGCTCACAGTCATGTTCACTCCCCTACTGTTTTACAGGATACAGTTTCACCTAGCAAGCAGGAAAAACCTCTGACACTGTGTCCTTTTGTGTGACTTAAGCAAAATTTGATGTTGTTCTCAAATAATCTCTAGGTTTCACGCTTCTGGTAGTATTTGTGGTTATCTACAGTTATGTCTGGTCCTCCTCTGTTGTCCAAAGACTAGTTAAGAACCCATCAGTGAGCCACACCACTTACTATCACATATTCTTTATTTACCACTGAAACATGCACTATAGTTTTAGGCTCTGTCCTACATACACTATCCTACAGCCACTCTGTACAGCAATAAATGTGGATTAATCACAGATATTGCAGTCCATTTAGACTAAAAATGTCTAAAGCTCATAGAAATAAACATGTTCACAATCCTGTTTTGAGCTTGTTGTGTCACTCAGCGTTATCGTACATACGCTACTGTGCAAAAGTCTCAGCCCACCTTTGTTGTTTGTTCAGGGTTGAAATGAGCATACATTTTTATTTCTCATTCTATTTTCTTCAGATACAACATGAAATTGCAGGTAATATGTGCACACAGCCTTAAAAGACACACAAAAAAACGCAACTAAATGGGTTTTAAACATTAGACTATTTAGTGTGACCACTGACCCCATGACAAGAAGCAGCGTAAACGGTTAGAAAAGTCTGACGTGTTGAATGAAACCTGGTATAAAACATCAGAAAATCAATGCAATATCGTGTGAATAAAAGGCTGAAATGCATGTTACGTGCAAAGGTTTTTGTTTTTTTTTCTCATTAAATATTTGTTTTTACTGCTGTACATATTTCACATATATCCAGATTGGATCGTAATGTGAAGACTGAGAAATGCTTATGTGTGGTCATTAGAACTTTAATAAATCAGCAAAACTAATGTTGGTCTAAGACTGTACTTGCTGCTTCTTGTACATTTGCTGCCTAGACTCTGTATCACAGTTCTGTACATTTTATATCCACCTCACTGTCCAGCACCAGGACCAGTTTCAGTGTCTGTCGGGCAATAGTTTGTTCATGTCTTTTGGTTTAGATGCACTGACATCAATGAAATGGTCTAGTTTGCATACAGAAGGCCAGTAATACCACAGTGATCATCCATTTTGTTATAGACCGATGTTGGAATGTTCACTAATGGCTCTTGAATTAGTAAATACCTCTACAACACTGTCAAATCGCCACCGTCTGCCTGGGTCTCTTCTGCCACGGAACACTCTACTCATCGTGCTTTTAGCAGCTTAATTTGACTCGCTCTGTGCTGACCTTAGGAGGCACGAGCTCAGTCTTTTCTCATGCCAAGATGAGCTCACCTAATCTGCTTTGGTGGTGATTGGCATCGTTTGCAGAGACATGATTTACTCACACACCTTTATTCCTGGATTCATTGTGAATTATCGCTTCCCTTCAAGACTTGCATTATTGTCTGAGCAGAGTGACACATACAGTATATCATTGTTCTCTTCATGTCATACGTAGTTACTACAGATTATACAACATTTTTTCCCCCAATTTTTAGTAATCAATTAAATGCTTTACATGCTCTCTTGTCATCGCTCCTAGTAACTGAATATCTTTCGGCTTGATGGGATGATGTCTCTATAAATCAGAATACTAAATTTTCTTCTCTCTCAGGTGGCCAAAGAGTTTGGGTTCAATTCCAATGGGTTCTCTGTTTACCTGAATCGCAACAAGACCGGAGAGATCCTTTCCCAGAACAAGACCCTCAGCCTCCTTAAGATCAAGTAAGCAAATGCAACATGGTGCATCTAATGTTGTGTATCCTGCTGTCAAATGAGGATGTAGAGAAGATGACGAATCACCTCTCTTTAACATTTGCTGCTACCGTTATATTTGTCTCCATCACTACTTTGTATGTATATAACTTTAGGGTTTGACATTTCACCCAACATTGAAATGAAACTAACCTAACATTTCAGCCAGACACAAACAAAGCCAGAGTATGATGACTTAATAAGTAAACCCAAACTTAAAAATGGGCATAACAGAGGCAAAAAAACAGTACTTAAATATCACATCCAAGTCGTACAGACACACAGATATAAAGTGTATGTTGTATTTTCAGTGTGTACAGTCCTCACCCATAGTTGCAGAGTGAATACACGAAGGTGCAGAGATCAGATGCTGCTCACTAATTTATTTAGCGTTCGGCTTTTTCTTCTTTGCAGTTGAAAAGTGCTTAAGTTACATATGAAATGAAGACTCTTAAGTGACAGATTTGCAGTAGTGTCTGTTGTTGAAAACCTTACTGCAGACCATTCACCTGTGAATATAGTTCATGCTTACCTGTCTATAGACTTTTATGATTAACTTCTTGTCATCTTCCCTAACATAGGAAGACATGCTTTTGGAGAAAAGTAATCAGACTCTATAATATTGAATATGTTACAGTGCCTTTTGCATTGTGATGGCTTTGCATGAAATGATACGGTTTTCAAATCCACCGTTTCCTTTTTAATGCTTGAATCGGCTGTAGCTGTAAATAATTTAGTCATCATATCTGTTTAATAGGCATGGAGACATGCTGTTTCTGTTCCCTTCTGGATCCTCTGGGTCTCCAGGGGAGGTCATGGACACAGCGACCCCTCACTCATCTTCATCTCTACCATCCGTCTCATCCTCTTCATCCTCCTCCTCGTCCTCCATGATCCCTCGGTCCTTCTCAGCGCCTCAGGTCCAGGAGGACGAGATAGATCAGTATCTAGCAAAGCAAGATGGAAAGATCTACAGGAACAGAGATCCACAGCTGTAAGGGACACATAGACCTCTAACATGGGATGAATTCTGTTTATATGTAGTGACTTTCGACATACTAAATAATCCTTTTCTTGTCACAGATGTCGCCATGGTGCTCTTGGAAAGTGTGTGCACTGTGTACCATTAGAGGTAAGAATGTTTTAAAGGCAAATCAGTTTAACATCTTGACATCTGAATCAAAAATAGGCTTTAGACTGTGTTATTTATCATATATTAATCATTGGGTTTTATGGGAGTCAGACACAAAGATACAGACCAATAAGACTTTAGTCTCCAACACATTATTAATCATCGTCAGTAATTCTTGATGTGACGGTCTGAACTAATGACACACTGATTAATTGAGCCATTAAATATAAATTTAACATTATCTGCATCAGCCAGCCATTATTTCATGAGGCAAACGACTGCCATTTTTAGTTCCTCTCAGAAACAAAGAGATGCTGCTCTCTGTTGATAAATCCTTTTAAGTGCATCACAGACTGAGACAGTGCAGACTTAATAGTGTTAAATAGGTTTGATTTCTGCAATTTAGTGTTTCGTTTGTTTTTATTATTAAAGTGCAGTATTTTATCTGTTGCTAAAGGAAACACCAGTATTAAAACAGAACTGTAATACTCACTTCTGCGTCCAAATAGCCTGTATGCTTCTAAGTTTTTCTTTTATAGAGGCAACACTTTGTCTTCAGAACAGGTTAAAATAATATATTCAACTCAAATACAGTGATTAGTGTTCATAGTTAATTGTTAGCTGCAGTAAATTGCAGTTTTAAGTGACTTAAATACTGTTTAATCTCCTGGAATGTTTGTAACAACGCATCGCTTCATTTGGTGTGCAGCTGTGTGTCTTCACATAAATCTCTATTTTTTTAATCTTCCCCTGAGATGGGCAGCACAGATAAAGTGCTGGCAAACCAAGCACCAAGTGTGAAAATGTAAAACACCTCATAAATGCCTTGGTCTACATCAGGGAAGTCTATAAAGATCTGGTTTACTACCTGCTGTGGGAGCTAATATTACTAGTTAATCACTAACACTAGCTAGCACCAATGTTTTCTCACTTATTTAAGAGTTTACGTATCAGCTTCATCCACTTCCTTTGCTCTTTATCATCACATGTTAAGTGGTAGAATAACAACTGGATGTGTTTCATGGCCTGTCAGACACAGTAGTGCAGCAGATTGAATACAGAGGAATGAACAGAATTAGAAAGAGGAAATGACATCACATCTTACAAGCAGACTGACCGCATTGCTCTTTAAACAGTTTTAATTGGGTGTTGAAAATCATGTATCAGTTGGCCAATAATTTGGACTCAAAATAAAGTTAAGTGTATTTTTCATTTTAACCTCGACACTCTACTCCAGTGCTGCGATTCTCTTTTTCCTAATTCATCAGCATTTATGTGGTATTGTACCTGATTGGTCTAAGATTTTATACAAAGTTTACATTAATGGGGGGTACATAAGTTGATTAGTTCAGACACCTGCAGGTCAAACTGACTTCTTTCTCTTCTGCACTCAGTTGTACAAACATATTTATTATTTTTTTACTTTTGCCATATATACAGTAAATGTAATTGACCAAATACTTTTTGCATATTGATTTCCTTCAACATGGGTTTTGTGATTTGAAAAAAACACAGTGTAATCGATGCTTAAATGATCATACTAGATGATGACATGATCCCCCCCCAAAAAGTGAAGAAACTTCTGATAGAACAGAGGAATAACCCCTGTTTTCAGGACAGGAAAGAAATGTAAAGTAATCAAACTTCTGTACATGCACGATCTAAATAATGTTTAATATTAGCATTACAGAATCTGAAGAACAAAATAATTTTTTTCCAGACGTGAAGGATCAGTCTTGTTTTTGGACTTTAGCTACTTCTGCGAGACAGATTTGCCCTAGTTTTACTTTTACCTATTCAGCTTGTGTTTTTTTTTTTCTTTGCTAGCCTTTTGATGAAGACTACCTGAATCACCTCGACCCACCAGTCAAGCACATGTCATTCCACGCATACCTTCGCAAGCTGACCGGTGGAGCTGATAAGTGAGAATTTTCACCATCTGCTGTTTTTAATGTATATCAGTGGAAATCCATTTGTAATCCATATGTTATGTTCAATGACGTATGTTTTTTTTTTTCTTTCTTTTTTTTTTTTTTTATTGTCTGCAGGGGGAAGTTTGCAGCTCTGGAGAACATCAGCTGTAAGATCAAGTCAGGCTGTGAGGGTCATCCTCCCTGGCCTGAGGGAATCTGTACCAAGTGTCAGCCCAGCGCCATCACACTGAACAGACAGGTAAGACACCAAAACCACCTTCGGGGTTTTCAGAGGTGTCTAGATTCCTGTTCATTCAGTTTGTGTCACTAAGATTTAGGCACAT
>JAPQRP010000013.1:25735961-25749176 GCA_037367295.1 Apogon hyalosoma
GAACAAAACCTGGAAAAAACTGTCAAACAGGTACCAAACAACACCAAGCAGCACATTTTACTTTTTGGTTTAGGTAGTGCCCAGAATGGCCTTAATCACCTTAAAAAGCCTTATTAGAGTATACAGGGTTCTCACAGGGTCTTAAAAGTCTTGAATTTACAAATCTGCATTTAATACCTTAAAAAAGTCTTTGAAAGGTATTAAATTTGATCTGGTAGGTCTTAAGTTATGCTGCTTTAAACATGTTCACTGTATTGTGTTTAAATGTGTCTGTTAAATGTCTAAGCAGCAAAGAAAGCAATGTTAGTCTCAGTTTAACCCGTTCCAACCCAACAATTTATATTGAAATTAGGAACCAGTTATTGATAACTTGGCAGCCCCCAGTGAGAAATGATCACATAACATTCAGCCCAACATATGTGCAGCCATTAGTTGCTCAAGAAAGCCGACTTTGGGAACTTTAAGGGACGGCTCGCAAGTGAAACGTAACCATGGGGAAGTGCAAATTTATTAATGCCTGGTTGGATTATTCTTGACCTGGTTGACATGAGTGGAGGGGAATGGCTGTGAAATGGCCATTAAATTCTGTTCTAAATAGTCTTAGAAAGTCTTAAATTTAACTGGTAGAAACCTGTAGGAACCCTGAGTATAGAAAGCTCTTTAGTTTGTTACAAGAGTCACCGATAGACTCTGAAAATGGGTGGAAAATGTAGTTTAACAACCTAACAACAGTATATTTATTAATAATTATCATATAAGAATAGTGATACTTAAAATCATTTTATGTAGTTCATAATTAGTCAGTCTGATCTTGATAGGTTTAATGTTATTTTTAGAGACATTTTACACACTAGTTAAATGTGATCATTTGGTAACAAAATAAAATAAGCTAAGATATTAGCAGCAGATATTGTAGTTTTTACTCTACTACATGTGTCTAAATAAGCAGCTTTTCCCCCTTTTCTCAGAAATACAGACATGTGGACAACATCATGTTTGAGAATCACACCATCGCCGACCGTTTCCTGGACTTCTGGAGGAAGACAGGCAGCCAGAGGATGGGTTACTTGTATGGCAGGTACACCGAGCACAAAGACATCCCTCTGGGAATCAGAGCTGAGGTGGCTGCTATCTATGAACCCCCACAGGTAAGTGTTTCCACCTTCAGACTGTCTAGAATCATGTCTATAAACTTATATAATCAGCCTTGTCTTACGTTGGAGGGTTTATTGTATTTTAACAATCCTCCCTACTTTGTTCCAGAATGCAACTCAGAACAGCCTGGAACTGTTGGAGGATCCCAAAGCTGCAGCCGTAGACGAAATTGCAGCTAAACTGGGCCTTTGCAAGGTCTGTCTTTTAATTTGACTCCTTTCTGTATTAACAAGACCATAAACTAAAACATTACGTCACAAAAGAAGAGTCTTTGCACTGTCTTTTTTAGTTTATTTTTACACAAAGAATCAAATGTATCATGAAGAGCCATGCGGGATACTTTTAAATTCAGATAAGAAAATAATGAAAAAGTTTGAGTAACCTCTTAAATTGTCTTTATTATTATTCATTTATTCATACACTTCATTGTCTATATGAGCTTTTAGCCTAATTTTAACTGAAACACCTGGCAGTAGGATTGTTTCATGTGCCTGAACAGATGAACACGACTTGCCTAATACTAATGGACTGAAAATGCCCTGAGACAGACTCCATGTTACTCAGTTTTACTTTGACAGTTTGCTTTTCAGCTGGGAGACACATTGGAGTTTGAGCTTTAAGTGGATTTTTGCACTTTAATTGCACCTCTAAAGCCTTAGTGACAGGTCTTAATATTGATATGTTTAACAGGATTGGATTCAGCAAATTCAACAGTTTACGCTTGTCTGTTAAATATAAAAGCATCTGGGTTAATCGCCTCACTTCTGTCAGGTCAGGTGTGTTAAGTTTTCATCAATATTGTGGCAGTCACTGAATTCCTGATCCTTCACAGTGTAATAGTGGTAAAACTTTCCACATGTCAGAATGTCCATATATCTACCCACATACCACGTCGAGCATGTTCGGTATGCAGGAAGCTGCGACGTCTGTACTGTTCATGTGTCCTCTTTCAGCCTTTGTTGACGGGGTGTCTGATCTGCTTTCACACTCATTTGTGTTTTTTCTGTCCTCGTGTGTAGGTGGGTTGGATCTTCAGTGACCTGCTCTCTGAGGACACAAGAATAGGGACTGTCCGCTACACGAGAAACAAGGTGAACACAACCGCCCCAAACGCAAAACATCAGAACAAATGTGCTGTTTTCCCTCCAGCTGTAACTGTCTTTACATCTGTTAGGACTCGTACTATATGAGCGCAGAAGAGTGCATCACAGCAGGATATTTCCAAAATCAGCATTCGAACCCCTGCAGACTTTCTAGAGACGGACATTTTGGCTCGAAATTTGTGACCGTGTTGGCAACTGGTAAGACATCAGACATGAACTGAATGCTTCTGCCATCTAATCAACAGTCAACAGTGTAGTTAATCTGCTCTGGCTGAACTTGTAATGTGGTTACGTACGCAGGTGGTCCAGATAACCAGGTGCACTTTGAAGGATATCAGGTGTCCAATCAGTGCATGGCTTTGGTGAGAGACGAGTGCCTATTGCCCTGCAAAGACGCTCCGGAGCTGGGCTACGCCAAAGAGTCGAGCCCCGAGCAGTACGTACCAGACGTCTTCTTCAAGGTAAGACGTCAAACACAAAGAGGGGAGACCTTTAAATGCAGGATGTGTAGATGTTCAGGGTTCATACGGGTGCTTAAAATCCTTGAAAATGCTTGAATTTTAATGTTTTCAAGGTCTGAAAAGCACTTGAATTTTAGTTTTAAGTGCTTGAAAATGTTTGCAATTATAACCAAAGCTACTTACAGAGAGGTGATACATTTTGAAAAATTAAACTTCATGTCAAAAAAGAAAATTAGCTGGTGCTCTCAGGTCGACTCCAGGTACATTTTTATCTTAATCTTTGACACGGTGCGCAGGTACCTGAAGAACGCCAAGTCGCTTCCCTTCTTTTGGATAAAACTTTGTGTTCTCCTTTAATTTTTAAACTTTTTGCTCTCATGAGACATAATTTTAGATGCTTATAGCGTAATACAATGTACATAATTGTGAGGAAAAAGTGGGGAAAAAAATCATGTGTATGTATCCCTGTAAATATGTATTTTACCCCAGCGATAAGAAATTGAATTGAAAATAACCCTTAAAAGTGCTTGAATTTGACCTTGAAAAATGTGCATGAACCCTGGATGTTATTAAATGCAGTTCAGTTCATCCACATATGAGGATGACTTTTTTTCCCTTCTCTCTTCAACAGGACAAAGACAAATTTGGTAATGATGTCACATTTCTAGCTCGGCCTCTTCCAGTGGAGTATCTGATCATAGATGTGAGTAACACATGTCCTTTCTTTCATCAGCACATGTACAGATACGCTGTTGCCCATGAACTTGGAATAATTTTGTTTTCAGACACATTCCTCTTTATTTTTATATCTACACATCAATAATCACCTTTGACCAGGTGCAATGATCACATATTGAGTCCCAGTTACTTTATCAAGAGTAAATCACATTAATAATAATAATAATACATTTTATTTGTATAGTGCTTTTCGTGGTACTCAGACACTTTACGTACAGCAGATAAAAACATAAACTAAACACATTGAAAACAGATAAAAAAGCAGGTGCAAAAGGCAAGTTATATGAATGTAAAACAGTAAAACATTAAAAGCAATCTTAAATAAATGAGTTTTTAAAAGGGTCATTTCATCAGAAGAGGTAAAAATATTTGAATCCATCTTTATGGCAATGGTGTATGTCTGGAAGCATCTGACTCAGCTTTTATCATTTTATTATCTATCGTTTTATACTCATAACAGATCCTTTTTATTACTTTGTATAAATGTTCCTTTTTTGATTATTTCATCAGTTCGATTATGCTCATTTTATCCTCTTACTATTACATACTATTTAACTGTCCCTTTTTGCATGGAAAGAAAACTCTCTTCTCATTTCTATTGTTGTTTTTTAATACAGATAACAACCACGTTTCCAAAGGACCCTCAGTACACCTTCTCCTCCTCACAACGCTTCCCCATCGAGAACCGAGACATCCTTGGAGAGACACAAGTAAGCATGAGATGTCAACTTAAACCTCCTTATGTCAGAGTCATGGAGGGGACGTCACAGATAGAAGGATACGGTGGTTACAGGAACTTTTCAAGTATGAAGAGCAGTATCTGTGTATAACTTGTTCGAGCCATCGATAAAGAGGATGTGTGAAGTGCTGCTCTTGGGCTTTTTATTCTCAAATTGTCTTGTTCTGAATGTTCACGGCTGACGTGGCACGCTGCATATTTTGTTGTTCTGCACAAATTATTCTTTTATTCAGTTGCAAACCATTGCATCATCATTGTCATGACGATTTCACATAGCTTTTAAAAGATGTAGTGGTTACTCATTAAAAAGCAATATCCATTATACCCAATGTTAGGATATTCCCAGTCCTGCTAAAATACGATTATAAGCTAATATTTGTTTTTCTGAAGTCTAAATACTCTTTTCTTGTTTAAAACTAAAACTAAAAGGATTAATTTGGAGCCGAAGGACACTAAAGTATACCTGTATGTTAATGTTATTTTAATGTTGGTGCATCTCTGTTTTGCTGTTATTATCTGTAGATGTTGCTGCTTAATTGGCAGACTCTGGTACTGTTTAATTCATGACATTCCTAGAATTTACTCCCATGTTGTACAGACAGATGTTTCCACATATTGCGTTTCCAGCTTTACTTGTAACAATCATTTCACAGACACAGACCACACTTGGCCAGACCATTCTTTGGACTTGAACCTGTTCATTCCCATCCAGGGCTGTCACAGTTACTGTGTAATCACTGTGTTGAAGTTATTTGAGCTCGCTATAATTATTTTGTGTAATCACGATAAACGTCTCCATTGGCTTGTATAAAACAGCTGGATGAAACTGACAGAAACATCCTATTTCATTGCTATTTCCACATTATTTTCCATTATTTGAGGTTTGACTGTTAGTATTATTCATTTGGGACCCCTTAATCTTGAGGGGCTTCACTTGTATTACTACCATTATTGGTAATTTCTTTGTTTTATCAGTTATTTATGTCAAATCTGCCCAGTGCAGATTTTGTTTTTAAAGGCTGAAAAGCAAAGATGCAGTTTTAATTTGTGCTCACATTCAGTCGCAGTAAATGGCTCTGTCAGTGTCATTCTTCCTGGGTAGGTATGAATATGGTAGAAAAAGACAAATAAATAGTATGAGCATTAGTTTCTCAGTACCTGGCAACTTGTTCTGAATCACATAAGAGGTAGATCCCTCACTTATTCCAGAGTAGTCTTACTAATACTAATCTGTGACTAATATCTGAGTCTCTTTTTTTTTTTTTTAATTTATTTATTATTGTTATTATTTTTAATTATCTTCTTTTTTTTTATGGTGCAACAGGGGGGAGTACTGTCTGTATTATGGTTTTGTGGATGCCTTGATGTGTAAGAAAAACACTTTGAACAAAACAAATAGCATGACAATTAACAGTGAAGTAAAATGTTATTATTGTGACAGCCCTATTCTCCTCCTTATTAATGATGAAATTGACAAATAATCCAAAATATATTTAATTTCCTAAGGCATATGACAAGGTCAGCCACAGGTCTTTACATGAACAGAACTGAAACCTGTTCAGTTTTGTTATTGTTGTCTAATAGTGACTAAAACAGTATTTAAAAGAGCTGCAGACTAGTTTTGTCTTCCCATTAACTAATTGACAGATCTGTAAATCAACCCATATCTAGTTTTTCTCACTCTAGCTGGGTTTGAGTCTCATGGTGAATTTTAAGCAATTTGAAGAAAAAGCCTATTTCCGTTGAGCATTTCCGTCTTTATTTCCTCGTGTCCACAGGATTTCCACAGTTTAGCCACATACCTGTCCCAGTGCACCTCCACGGTATTCCTGGACATCGTGTCGGACTTCCATCTGCTCCTCTTCCTCGTCACAAATGAAGTCATGCCTCTGAGAGTAAGCCAACACATTATCTCACACACCAACGCACACACATTGTCTGCTTTTCATTGTTCAAGCAGAAAAAGAACTCGAGTGTCATTCTTCATGTGGAAGTGGTTACTGCTGCTGAGGATGTTTCCACTCAGACTTTGTTCAGGACCTCGGCCAGTCATGACAGCCTTTGATTCCGTAAACACATTTTCTGTGTTTGAGATAATACACACAGCCTGATCAGATTCACGTGTCTGCGGTGATACCCACAGGTCAGCGGTGTGTTTGTGTTGTACTGATCAGGGTTTGTGTTTGTAGGACAGTATCGGCCTCCTCCTCGATGCAGTGAAGACTTCTAATGAGGATCTGGCACAGACCTGGAAGAAGTCAGAGCAGTGGGCCACCATCGAGCAGCTGTGCAGTAAGTCCCAACTCCACAAAATAAGTGAAATTTTACCAATATTCTGCCTGTCATTAAATGTTTTGTGTCTTTTTGTAGATCCACTGTCACCTGTAAGGTGTAATGCATATTTGTAAATGAGATTATTTTGCTGGTCCGGCCCATTTGAGATCAAATTGGGCCCTGATTTGGATGGACAGGGAGCTGCAGGTTGTGTTTTAACCCTGTTGTGTCTGTGCAGGTACGGTGGGTGGGCAGCCCTCCAGCTCTCTGGGATATGGAGCCATGGGCGGCCCCTCTGTCCCCGCCTCCTCCTCAGCCATGTGGTCCTGCCTCCACTGCACCTTCATGAACCAGCCCGGCACAGAGCACTGTGAAATGTGCAGCCTGCCCCGCAGTTAAGATCACCCCCACCCCAGCTCCCATCCATCCATTTCCTTAATCTCACCCCCCACGCACACCCCAGGCCCTCCTCTTAAACTCGTCGATGACTTCACTGCACCAGGACCAGCTGCGAGATGTGGACGCCCTTGTTTTTTGGTTTTTGTTTTATTTTTTCCCCTTTTCTGTCGCTTCACTTTCCAGCCTTTGTTCTTCCATCTCCCAGGCTGCTGTGAGGCCAAAAAAAGACGCGTGAAAGGGATCGTTTACATCCAACCCGACAAGTAAATAAATGAAAACCAGACTGTAACTCTTCTTCTCACATCCCTCTTCACAGCAACTCTTGCCGGTGGCGGGGTACGTTTAGGTAAAGCACTTTTTGGCTGAGCCCCCCCCCTCCCCTCCGAAGTAATCACTCCCTCATGGCTTAAATAAATCCTGCTGTGACTCAGGACAACAGCAAAGACTCGAGTGTGTGGATGTTTTCTCACTCCGTCTGCATCTTCTGGAAACCTTGCTGTGTATAAAAACACCTGAGGAATGATACTGTTATTTAATTCAGCTTCTTTTTTTTATCTGATTGTAGCGATATCTTAAAAATTTTGAATTTTCACCGTGGACTTTGCTCAGTCAGGTTTTTATAGCTCTTCGAGAAAAAAAAAGTCCCTTCGAGTACAATCATCGGTCGCATCGCAGATCGGACAAGAGCGTGAGAGTAAATAGTTTGCATTTTCAGTATTAATTTACTTTGAGAAGTTTTGAGCAGGTGTGAAACACACAGGCCTAGTCATTCATACTCACAGTTGGTGGTATTTTCCTCTCTCCTGCTGCGTTGTAGCTTTCGGGTTTGGTGATTTGAACTTGAGCAGGCGAAATATGTAGCCGTTTTTTCCGATAAAACCCTCATCTATCATTACTGTATTAGCCGTGAGGTGCTTCTATAGAAACAACTGGTGCTCACCGGGTTCTCCGTCACCTTCACGTACCTGTGGTTCTTTGTTTTCCTGCTACTTTTAAACATAACACGTGGCTGTTTTTTTTTTTCCCCATCACTCAGCCTTCAAATACTTGGCTGCTCCTGAGCGCTCGAGGTCGCAGGTCACTCTCGAGGTTCGTCTATTTGGTCTCGTGTCTTGAGCCGCACATCTGGAAGCAGCGTGACGATGACATGTTGGAGATCTGCAGCTGTCGGAGGTCAAGGTGTGGGTTTGGCATCAAATCACTATGTTTTTAGTCTATAATTGGAAATGCAAATGTTCTGTAGACTCAGACCTACAGCCCACAGGCCAAAACCATGATGAATTTGTGAAGAGCAAAAAAATCACACTAAAGATATTAACAGTCAATGGTGTCAGACTCATTTTAGTTCAGGGGTCACATACAGACCAATGTGATCTCAAGTAAAATGATATAATAACCTATAAATGATGACAACTTCAAATTTTCCTCTTGGTTTAATGTGAAAAAAGTGAAATAAAAATATTTACATTTATAAACTATCCTTTCACAATAAAATGCGAATAATCGGAGCAAGTATGAACAACCTGAAATTTCTTTAGAAAAATAAGTGTAGTTTTAACAATATTCTGCCTGTTACTAAATGTTTTGTGCATTTGTAGATCCACTGTGATCTGTGAGTTGTGTTAATAATGAGTTGAGTCATGATATTGTTGAAATTCCATTTATTTTTCTTCAAATTTCAGATTGTACACAGTCATGATGTCACCTGACCTTTTTCATATTAAAACACAGAAAACTTTGGATTATTATTTATGTCATTGTTTTACTGGTCTGACCCTTTGGAGTTCAAACTGGGCCTTATGTAGCCCCTGAACTACAGCCAGTGGACTTCTTCCTTTGCACAATTAAAACACTATTACCTTAAAGATGCCACTATTTCCACCATAGATCATTATTTTACACCTGAGAGTTAAACAAGTGTAATTGTCATTGAGCAACTTCAGACTCGCTTCGATAAAAAGACATTTTATTCTGTTTACTTGTGAATAATCCAAAGTGATCACAATTAAATCATTTTCATGGGGACTTTTTACAGTCAGTGTTTTTGAAAAGAAACAGCTTTTAAACGCATTAAAAAGCAACAGTGAAGCAAATAATTACAGTATTTTGCCTCAACAGGTGAATGAAATGAGACTTCATTCATTGGATTATGGGAAGTTAAACAGGCTCTGACAGTGATTAATCAGTTATTTTGTGGAATTTATTAACAGATGATTCAATGATGCAAGTAATGTGAATTGTAATTTGAGTGAAGTGACCCTTTTTTAAATTTTCTTTTGTTATTTCTAAAACAGTATCGGGACCAATCGAAGTGTCTGCTTTGACAAAATCAGCAACATTAACTGTACTGTAGGTGTGAAATTGTCCACAACATCTTCAGTCCAGCTCAGTAAATTTACAGATCAACAGAAAAGAGCAGAAATACATGCGATCACCAGGATTCACACTCTTAGTTGTAATTTTTGCTGTAGATTTCTTGGTGAATAAAAGTATTTAGGCTTTGGACTGTTCATTTTTTTTCTCCAAACACAGCATCTCACTGAAAGATTCCCTGAAAAGCCAAAGCGTGAACGTGACGGAACTGACGTTGCATGACTGATTTAGCTCTTAAAAAATACGTTTCAGAAACAAAGAAAACAACAAATCATCCGGACTCCATCTCATTTAAACCCAGAGTGTCTGTATTTGTGTCAATAACTGACGACCCATCACCTCTTTGTGTCTGGTTTTGTTTTTCCCTCTAACCTGCGCTCTTCGTTGGACTGGTTTTCTGGGGTGCTGACAGGAAAAGTGATGAAATCTGAATCCTGTTGAGTTAAAGTTGGGGTGTTTTTAGGGGAAAGGGCAGCGGGTCGTGGGCTGCAGATTTAGTTATTTATGAGACGTGTGCTTCTTTGTAAGAGCTTGACACCTATTCCATTGATGAAGTGAGAATATATTTTTAGTTGTAGATCAATTTGTTTGGAGAAAAGGTTGCTCCTTTTATTTCCTGCCCCCCCTCCCCCTCCATCGTGTGAATTCATGAGAGCGATTATCTGATGTCATGTTAACGGACAGCGGTGACCTTTTCCTTTTGTATTGATCTGGGGACCGTTTGCTGAGCAAACAGCAGGTCCTCCTTCTTCACCGAGCTGAAAGTTGTACGCTGTTGACCTGGATTTGAAACAAAATAAAAAAAACTACAAAGAATTCCTACCACAGAGGGTTCTGTCTCATTTATCAGTTGTGTGTAGAAATCATGAAAAGACAGTCGAGGATCAGAAGGACTTTAGATAAAAATAGATTTACAATGTTTCAATCTTTCAGTCAGATAAAAACACCGTATCTTCCACCGTACTGCACGACAGGAAATTAGTTACATCCTTAAAAATTGTTTGGTATTAACCTCCTAAGACCCAGCTATGGGTTTTCTGTCCATGTTTCACAGCTTTATAAAAAAAAAGAAAAAAAAACTGTCCACTGCAAAGGACATTCCATAAAAATTTTAAGGATGTGTCTGAAAAAACTGTTGCATCATGATGTTTCCAATATAGGAAATTATTTACTTAAAAAAAAAGCCAAAACTTGTACTTTCCTGGGTCTCAGGAGGTTAAAGGTAGAAACACAGCGGAATTTCGCAGTACGATTTTAATTTGTTCCATCACCGTGCTCGTTTTGTGAATCAGTTTTACCCATTGAAATATAATTAATACGTTCCAGCTTTGGAAAAAACACCCACAAATCCTTTTTAAGGGTTTTTAAAACAGAAAAGCTGCACTTACACTGCAAAAATCCAAATCTTCCCAAGTGTATTTTTCTCATTTCTAGTCAAGATTTTTTCATCACACTTAAAGCATAAAAATCTGCCAATGGAACAAGTGAAAATTATCTTGGTAAGATTTCTTGAAATAAGATTTTTCTGATCTATTGTCTAAAAATAAGTACTTGTATCTCACTGAAAAGTTACTCTTTAGGTGATTGTGTCTTATTTTAAGTGTGATGAGATATTTTGACTAGAAATGAGGAAAATACACTTGGTAAGATTTAGATTTTTTCCAGTGGTGACAGTGGAGCTCTCAGGTGATCAGGGAGGGAGTTCTAGATAGGGTCGGGGGGGTGAGGAGGTAAAGCCATGGATTCATGCTGATACTCATTCTGGTGGCTGTTTAGATCTTTACCAGCAGTTGAAAGTAGTTCAACATCTACAACAGTAAAATACAACAAACACATGAATGCTGCTCAAATACGACTCCAGTTGTAAAACACTAACAGACCGTTTTACTGCACACTCTTCAGACATTAAGTACATGCTCCATTCTCACAGTGAGTATTAGTCCATACTAGACTACGGTCCTTGGTCCATCCCTGCTGCAGATGGATCACAGATGAAGCAGGAATGTGTACGTTTGACCGTAAAACATCAGACCCTTCAGCTGCACGTCTCGACCCTGAAGCACGCGTCGCTCATTTACATGTTCTCATCCTTTTGCTTCATGTTTTGGGTCGTTCAGTTTTGGATAATGATCAGAAGGGTCGGCCTCAGAGGAAAAAGTTGTAACATGTTTGATCCTAACACATGGAGCTCAGTACATGTGAGGGCAGGGCCGACTGAAGACCCTCCTCCTCCTCCTCAAAGTCCTTCCTCGTCCACACTGGAGCCTCCACCTCGTGCAGGTTCCTTTTTTTCTGAGCTGAAATCCAGAAAGAGGACGAAGAAAAGTCGGATGTGAATATATCCAGATATAAATGAAGATGAAGACCGGGTTTGGAGTTTGGTTCATCTTTTTGGCCTCTGTTTGTGCTGCTAAGAAACATAAAGTCACCCAAAAACCAGAGCTGGACTACAGGAATGAAGGTTAGAAACAAACACTACAGTTCTACTCATTCATAATTCACTTTAAACCTTATGTTTTCTGGAACACTTCAACACTTACTCCACTTTCCACAGCACTTCAATCATTGTCTTTCTTGTTTCTCACAATCTGAACTTCTCTCTGCTTTAAATATTCCTCTTGTTCCTTGTTTGACTCTAAAAATATCTTTTTAGAGCATAAATAGACCAGATAAAGTCAAATGAAATCATAAGATGGAGATTGTTCAGCTCTGAAAAAAGTGGAATGTATTTTCATGAGCATTTTAAGAACTTCTCATGGTCTCTGATGGGCCAGTCATTATATGAATGCATTCCTATTAAAATCCGTATAGAATACGGTAATATAATGTATATATAAAGTATGAAAATGTTGAGTTACTGAGGAAAAATATGTGAAGAAATGAAGTTGTCAGTGGAAAAAAAGGCTGAAGTTACTTTAGTTTAATATGATTTACCACATTAGGGTGAGTAGTAACATAACTTTTTGGATTTTAGAAATAGTCTTCTTATTGGAGGTGCAGCCAAAAAGGTTAGCGCAATGAAATTGTTCATATTAGACATACACTGTCAAAAAAAAAAAAAAATTATAAAAATCCTGTCATTTTTATGGAAAAATACTGTCAGCTGTGGTTACCAGAACAACACTGAAGCACATTTGATATACTTTCATGGTGCCCAAATCTGTTCCTTCGAGGGCCGGTGTCCTGCATGTTTTCCATGTTTCCTTCTTCCATCACACCTGGTTCAATGAATGATCAGCTCCTCATCCAGCTCTGCAGAAGCCTGACAATGATGGAACGGCTTCCAGGTGCGACGGAAGAGGGAAATACCTAAAACATGCAAGATACCAGCCCTCGAGGACCGGATTCAGTGTCTTGCAAGGACGCTTTGACATGTGGACAGTCAGAACCAGGATTCAAACCGCCAACCCAGTGGTCATTGGACGACCCGCTCTTCATAGTCACTCGATAATTTACATGTTTAAAATATTACATTGTTAAATGTTTACTTTTTTTTATTAAAAAAAAAAAAAAAAAAAGCAAATAGGCTGTTATTTCAAAATTGTGGTCTTGCAATTTAAACAGCACCACATTGTTTTTCAATTTACAGTTTTATTTTCTAAAACCAGTAGAAATACACAATTGCTATCTGATTTTGTTAACACACTCTTCCTGTAAAAACTACAGCTATATTTGATGTAATTGTTAACACAGCAATCTTTTCAAATAACCAACTTTGCATTGTATTATGTTGCAATTTTACAGCTTTTTGGTTTTAATTCTACGGTCATTTTTACAGCGTAGTAAATATAGTCATGACGATCATTTCGTACTCGTACTTGTACTCGTCTTCATCCGCTTATCCGGGTCCGGGTCTCGGGGGCAGCAGCCTCAGCAGTGAAGCCCAGACTTCCTTCTCTCCAGCCACTTCCACCAGCTCCTCCAGGGGGATCCCAAGGCGTTCCCAGGCCAGCCGAGAGATATAATCTCTCCA
>JAPQRP010000013.1:25760577-25773414 GCA_037367295.1 Apogon hyalosoma
GATAGATAGATAGATAGATAGATAGATAGATAGATAGATAGATAGATAGATAGATAGATAGATAGATAGATAACACATAATAATAATAATAATAATAAAACACATTTGTGGATTCCTCTTTAAACTCCAGTAAACTGCAGACGTGACACAACAACCTGCACTATGAGAGGGACGCAAACCATTCACGGTGAGTTTGGACCACAAAGAAAAGTGGAAAAAAAAAAAAAAAAAGTCTGTCAGAAATGTAACAATGCAGCCAGACCAGTGTTAGGTGTTGATAAATGACCAGAGCTTCCCAAATATGGACCTTTATATACACGACGACTCAAAAACGTCCATATTTTTGAGCATCTTGGTGACTTTACTGAGAGGCAGTGGAGATTATATACTACACAGGTTTCCAAAGTGAGTGAAAATAGAGGTTCTGTTTGTATTTTCTGCTGAGTTTACATATTTCATCATCTTTCTGTGAGAGTTTCTTGCGTCTCGACTCAACGGTTCTTCTCACCAAATTTTTCTTTTCCATATCCAGCAATCTCACAGCTGACTCCTGGGTGGAGGCTCTGCTGAGGCGGCGGCAGGCAGATGGTCTTCACAGCGCTGCTCTCCTTTGCACACTGACCACGCCGGGCCTTCAGCTTCATTAGAGCTGCAGAAGATCATCATCATCATCATCAGTCTGACCTCAGCTGCCTACAGGGAAACAGGTGAATGCAGCCTCCTACCGATGTCATTGTTGAAGTTGCCCTCGCTGTTGTCAAACCCTTCGTGGATGTAAATTTCTTCCACTCTGAATGTCTGCTCCGTGGTCGGTTCGCTCTCGTTCAGTGCGTTTTTCCCAAGGGTGACGGAGAAACGGCGTGCTTTGGTGTTAGAACTGAAAGACAAAGACCGACTGTGCTTTACATCTCACTTATAGTCAATTCTCAGGTAACTTTTGTCATTTTTGAAACCTCTTGAAGTTGATTCATTTTAAATCACTCATATCCTTGGGGTATTAAACCTCTCCGTTCCAACTGCAATTCTGTATTTTTGTATTTATTATTTTTTTCATGACTTGAGCTTTATTAACCTTTTCTTTGTTTTTAAAGGGAAAAAAATAGGCCACACAAAATATAAGCTGCAATTTTGTATTAAACATGTCCAAGTTTCTACTATAAAAGTTTTATTAACATAGACTGTTAGAAAGCTTAGGTCACAAAGTTTATTTTACAGTATTCCTGACAGAATCACCAATTCTAATAATCCAACAGATTCACACTAATGGAATCATAATTATGATTATTATATTACATTTCTGTAATTTGATCTTCCTAAATCCACCTAAGTCTTATCCACTGGGGCCTATTAAGCTAACCCACCATATCTAAAAGGATTTTTAATACCATCCAAGTCCTTACAGAACAGTTTCAACACAGTCTGTGAGGGTTTTAACATTAGGCTTTAGGGTGGGGTTTGGAACTGAATCCTGGGAATACCCCTTACTTTTTCACCCCATTTAATGTGCAATACTATGGCACATGATGCATAGATATCTAATAAAGAATACTGGTGTTATTTACAGACAGAAACAGCATACACGTGTGATTATGTTTCACTGTACTGTGCTAGATGCAATGATAATGAGATCTAGTGGTATATTTGAGCAGAAAAGTCAGAATTTTCAACTGGATCGCGTATGTCGTCAACTCAACTGAAGTGAACTCAGTACAACTCAGGCCATTATTATTCCTTAACACAGGGGCATCAAACATGCGGCCCGTGGCCTAAAACCAGCCTGACAAATGTTCCAATCCGGCCCACAGGATGAATTTACAAAGTGCAAAAATTACACTGTCAAGGCTGTCGAACACATTTTAGTTCAGGTTCCACATACAGACCAGTGTGATCTGGAGTAAAATAATAGCATAAATATGGAACATCTTGCATATAAACTGAAGTTGAAAGAAAATCTGTTCATAAGAAACTGGGGAAAATAGCTGATATTCAGGGAAAAAATGTGTCTGATAAGGAACATAAACACCTTCTGACACAACACAGGCTCTTCTTTCCATACATTTGTTTTTCGTCCTTGTGTTTGTTTTCTTGATCCTCAGCCTGAGGAGATCGGGAATAAATAATAAAAATGAAAAATAAAAGAAATTTTTTTTAAAAAAGTGGGAAAAAATAGTATAATAACCTATAAATAATTATATGGTTTGATGAGGAAAAAAATTACATTATGCCTATAAATAATGACAACTTCAAATTTTTGTCATTGTTTTAGTGCAAAAAAAATAACACTGAATTATGAAAACATTTACATTTACAAACTACCCCGTGATAAAATGTGAATAACCTCAATAAATATGAACAACCTGAAATGTGTACAGAAAATTAAACACAATTTTAACAATTTTCTGCCTGTTACTAAGTGTTTTGTGCCTTTGTAGATCAGATCCATAATGCACATGTATAAATGATAAGTTGAGGCATAAAATTGTTAAAATTGCACTTATTTTTCTGAAGAAATTTAACTTTTTTCAGCTTATTCACATCTTTTTTTTGTTTGGATAGTTTATAAAAGTAAGTATTTTCATAATTTAATGCCTGTTTTTTTTTTTTTTGCAGTTGTCATTCTTTATAGGTTATTATCCTATTATTTTACTGGTCTGGCCCACTTGAGATCAAATTGGGCTTCCTCCATCCTGGACGTATTGTGTCGCACAAACAATGATGCGTGCTTGTTGGTCGCTGTTTATAGCGTCATCGTGCTTTTTGGGCCTTCAGCTTCTTCTTACCGCCACCTACTGGACTCGAGGTGGAGTGCAGTTTCTTTTTCCACTTCCTTACACGTCATCAGCCTGATTTGAATAAATTACCCTGAACTTTGGGGTGCGATGGAAACACAAAGCACACAGATTACCAGGAATACTTTTCCCCAGGTAAATAAGTTCCTGGTATTTTGGTGGAAAAGGGCGTATTGGTGCTCTGCCTTGGGGGAAGCTCAATAATGAGACTGGTCTCATGAAATCGCATTGTATGTCATGCCAGTTCTTATGGCGTTTGGCGTGCCATACGTATGCATTTTCGTCCTTTAGCGTGTTATTCAACAGCATTTGATCGCGTGTCAGTTTACGCCAAGATCTCCGGTTTGCATATCTGTAATCCCTGACCCTGACCCTCAGTGCATTGTATTTGATGTGGCGTGAACATATGCGAAAAGCTTATAATGCCTACAGATAACACGCCAATTAAAAGTGGTGTGTATATTTACGAGATTTCATGATATCACATTGCAGTAACAGTCAGCTGGAGCCAGTGTCTAGTGGCTATCAGTGGTATTACACTTGACCCTTAGTTGACCCTTAGTCATGGTCAAAATTAATGCAGCTTAATGCATCACAATCAACTTGGATGTGACGTCATTCACAACTGGACTCAACACAATCCTCTCTCAGCTCCGTCTGCTGGAACAGCTGCCACTGTGTCGGGAAGTGATCGGAGTTCTTTCCTACCCATCTGGGAAGCAGTGGGCGGCTGTGAGGACCCAGCAGGTGGAGATCAGACTCCCCCCACAGCGGAAAACCTTCTCCTTGGTTTTGCTGCGCCAGAATATGGCGGCGAGCCACGGGTGGGCTTCCACTGTGGAGACCGTTCCTCCCACGATTTTCATCAGCTTCCGTCTGGTGCGTTGGCCACAAGTAAACTCTGATTGAACGAAACAAGTCAAAACAGTTCACAGAAGATGAAAAGCAATGACAACAGACCACATAGAGTCGACGGAGGTGGGGAACTCACCTGGCTTGGGGTCAGCAGGTGTGGGCGACGGTGAAGCTGGAACTACAACGATAGGATCCAGTTTGTTTTTAATTCCAATGAAGCACCAACTCAAGAATTAAGTGTTGCAACAGATCATTTGGCAACAGTTCATCTAATTAATGAGCAAAAAACATGAATGTTTACAGGATTTATCTGATTTAATTAAGTGGTTTTGTCTTTCTGTTATCTTCAGAGATTGTGTTCAAAGTTTGATCATTAAAAATACTTGAAAAAACAAATAGAGGGGGTTTAGTTTAAATTTTGTATTAAGTCATTTAATAGGAATAAATAAGGTTTGGGTTTTTAATTATCCTGTATTTTATGCTTTATTATTGAGTATTTCTTAATTTTTAGATTGAGATTAAGATTTCAGGTTTTATTTCAGACTATATGCTGAAATGCTGATGAATTATTCCCTTAATCATAGCAATAATTTGCACATTAACCAATAAAAACAACCATTAGCTACAACAGATAATTTGATTCAGTTCTGACTCTGAAGATCCCATTTTACTTTGGTATATTTATCTTTAAAAATGTACTTTTGAGAAATAATGCTACAAATTGTTCACCTAACCCTCTAATGTCATTAGTATTATTATTATTATTATTAGTAGTAGTAGTAGTAGTAGTAGTAGTAGTAGTAGTAGTATTAACATTAATAAAAAATTGTTGAATTAATGTGGCAACAAGTGTTTATTTTACAGTAGAGGTGACTCATCTATGGGGAAAATCATTCCAAAAATGGATCCCACTTGATATAAATTCAGATTGTATTTGTCGATGTGGGCTCTTTCAGTTGAAGACTGACCAGAATCAGATAATCCATCACCTTTCAGTGCCACTTACGTGACTCGATGCCACAGCGTGGAATGTCGCAGTATTCCCACACGAGCTGCTGGTTTTTCCGAACGTAACACCACGGACGGCGTTTGTAGAGGAGGTTTCTGCACAAAAAACAAACAGTATACAACTTAAAATGTTTACTATGTGGATAATAAGACCATGTTCTATCTGTACTGAAAGATTGACTATACTTAAATTAGCATTAGCAGTATTAGCATTCAAATTTGGCTATAATATTGAAGTAAAAGTAGTAGTTTGATCTATCTGAGTGATATGTTAATATATATTTTATAATGCTTTTGCAGCATGTCAGTAGTTTCTGCTGCAGATGGAGCTCATTTGAACTACTTTATATCCAGATGGACTTTAATGTGAAGGTGGTAACATGATTAACGTGAGAAGAAAAAACGTTCTGATATGCAAATCAGTTTTTGGAATCAATATTGAAATTAAATCATGTGAGAAATTTGGAAGGAAAAATGACTCCCCATTTTTCTAAATGTTTATCTTCCACCTGTTTTCCACAAATATCTGCGTCCGAACTAAAATGTATATACTGCTACAAACAGGTCCAAACCATTATTTCTGGAAACACCTCAGAAAATATCTCCAGAAGTCATGAAGTTGAGCAGCAGCAACTATAAACTTCAGTTACTTTAGGTGATGGTTGGAGTTGTCGAAGTATATTCTTTATATTATGTGGATTTCATCATAACACTAGTACATGTCTGGTCAGGCAGGTCATGTGCAGCACTCCTGGAAAGCCCGCCAGTTTTTTGCATTAACCACGCCCACTTCTAGTTTCTGACCAGTCACACAATAGTTGTCGGACACTACACAAGGTAAAAAGTTCTGCCCGGATGATATGTCAAGAAGAAGCTGCGAAAAGGGAGCAAATTTCTCTGTTCTTGCAAGCTGTGTAATAGTTTTGGACACCACCCATTTGTCAGATTAATTTTATTGGAAGTGGGCGTGGTTTCAACAAAGGGGTGTGGCCTCACTTTCTAACAGTACTTTAAAATACTTGCTGATTTTTAAGCTTTTTTTTTTTAACTATCCATATTTATCTATGACTTACACAAGATTCAAGATGGTTCTTCACTCTTTGTTTTTATCAGAAGTGTTTTATGTTCTGGGGTAAAAGGACCAGACTAGATCGTACATGTGCTCAGGTTCACAGCGTCCTACCTGCAGTAGTTGTGTCTCCCTGAGTTGACGTCTGAGGACATGTAGCGTTCCCTGGTTTCCACATCCCACTCCTCACACGTCCGTCCACTCTCAGACTGAGACGCAGTACCTCGGTAGTAAAGTCCCATGCCTTCATAACACTGTGCACTCGTCACTAAAACAACAACAGGAGAGATTTGACACTAACGTGGCTGACTTTTATCATAAACCCTCACATTTTTATAATAATCATTGGATTGCACATATATCCATACATTGCACAGATAGTTTTTCTGTGCTTTAACTGGGTATTTATTGTCCTGATAAAATTTTACAAAAATGTACTTTATACTTTTTAAATCTGACTCTATTGTAGTTTTAATGCATTTAAGAGAGTTAGAGATTATTGTCCACCTTTACAATATAAAGACTATTTTCAGCCTAAATCACATAGAAAAGATGAAATAAGCTTAAAAAAAAAAAAAAAAAACAGCAGAGAAAAGGAAGCTGGATCACAAAGAAAAGGCAGCATGAGGTTATGGGATTTATTGCTGACATTAAAAACTAATTTCAAGTTGATGCTCGTAAACATTTTTTCAATTTCATGCCATGTTACAATGGTTTAATCTTTTAGTCTTCATGTTATACTGATATAGCAGTTTTCGGAAGTTACTTTTGTATGTTTCGATGTTTGACGTTTGTATGGTTTGAGTATGTTTCAGAGCTTGTACTTTTCCACTTCCACTGCTGTAAAGAAGTTAAAACAGTATTTTGGGTTTCTATTTTACGCAAGTATTAGTTCTTCTTCTGGGTAAAGATGCAGGCAAATTTTCTACTTTACAGTCATTTTTAACACATTTTCTGAAAACCTCTATTGATCTACTGTTTTTTTTTAATAATTGCTAAAACCTTGTCACTGTTTTACCTCTATATAGATATTTAATTACATTTTAATTTTGCATCAGTGTTGTGTTATATTTTACTCCTCTAGTTTTCTTTGCTTGAGCTCATATGAAGTACTTTATAAACTGTTCGTCATGTGTTTGTAGCTTCAGTGTCTTAATAAAAACTATTTTTCATAAGAGTTTCAGCTCTGTGGTGGTATTTTTTCCAGTGAATCTAAGAGTTTATTGAGCTTAAGATGGAGAACTGTAAACATTTCAGCCTTCAGTTTAGCTCAGACATTACAAGTTGGAGGAGCTTTTATATACACAGCAGCAATGGGAGGTTAAACTAAACAATATGAAAGGTGTTTTCTGCTTTTGCCGTATGTGTGTGTGTATGTGTGTGTGTGCAACCAAATAAGTCTATAAACTGTGCAAAAAAGCCAGTAAACAAAAGTAATTACATTTTCCATGACGAAGCAGCTCCAGGGCGTCTTGATATTTGGCCTGAGATGTGAGGGTTGTTGTTTTTGTTGTCTATGAACACATGCATCAGTGTATCAGCATCGATCTGTCACTATTGGCCAATATTTTCCATTTTTATTTAGCTTAAGGAGGAGACACACATTTAAGGATATGCATATTTCACCGGACAGGAAAGGGATGAAAACTGTAATCTGAAATATAGCAGAGTAAAAGAATAAAGCTGCAGTAAAAGTAGTACTCAGTTCAGTTTATTGTTTCACTTTGTATACGATGCACATGTTAACCCTTAAATACATCTAGTTTTCCTATACATTTAACATTTCCTAAGTGATTAATCACCACTTTTTATAATATTCTCTCCTGCATTTTACATTTTTCAGTGAAAATCTGTTATTTTCTATGTTTAATTTACTGATAATGTAGATGTTCATTAAATCTTAGAGTGAAATCCAAAGGTTATTATATCAAAACGCTTTTTCCGCTAAATATATCATTAAATGGATGCAAAATAATTACATGGGTTTCAGTGGTGAGTCAGTGTTGCGGAAGATGACAGTGTTTCTATGGTCATTATGGAGCCTCTGAACGTCCAAATAAGATAAATTTTATTCCGCTGAAAAGATGAGAAACAGTGTTTTACCTGAATTGTTTAACTATATTAATAGGATTAGTGGATAAAAAGTTACTACACAGTCTATATCAGTGGATGCTTTAGGTTGCTGACAGTTCTTTAGGTCTTTGAGGGTTAAATAAGCATGTCTTCTTACCTATTTCACACTTCTTTCCTCCGAATCCGTCCAAACACAAACAGAACATGTGCTCTCCAGTGTAGATAGATGGGACAGATGAGCCTCCGTTAAAGCAGACCTCACCTACCATGTGACAGATACAATAAATGAAACACTGAACTGAAACGGCGTAACAGAGAGCATCAACAAGTTAGATGAGATGAGATGAGATGAGATGAGATGAGATGAGATTAGATAGAACTTTATTGATTCTTTGGGCAGAGCCATCAGGAAATTGAGGTTCCAAAAGCAGCAAAACACAGCCACAAGAAAAAAGGAATAAAAAAGCAATACAATACTAAACTTGCATCATTTTTGGATCATGTATATTCAACAATTGATAAGATATTAGGCTGTTCAATTCCTAAAACATGCTTGGTGATGTATTTCAGATGTATTATTGGTAATAATGTAATTAATAAAAATGATTGATATTTGTTTAAAATACTATTAGCTGCCTGTAAAAAAGGCTATTACCAAAAAATGGTGAATGGAATATTTCACATGGAGATTCTGACCCATAGATCGAGGACTCAAGAAGAGCAGTGGCAAGATAAATGGGAGAAATGAACAATTTTCATTTCAACATCACATTAGTAAAACCAGTTGTTAGTCACAAAGGTTTTTTTTTATCGTCAGTGTATCCCAAATGTCCCTTATGTTTGTATTGTACAAAATCCAAAACAATAAAAATAAAGTAACAAAAAAAAGCAATACAATAACTATAAAAAAAACAGTAGTGAAAGTATTAGTAGAAACAAGTAGCAAAGAAATAATAATAATAATGATAACAAAAATAAGTAACTTATATATTAGAATAAAATAATATTACAGTATGCACAATATGTATATGTGTGTGTATATATATTTATGTATAGTTTATTAATCACAGAATATAAGCACTAGTAGAAACAAGTGACAAAGAAGTAAAAAAAAGTGCAGAGTTTCTTACCTGAAGACTCAAAGGAGGAGGAGGACGAAGTGGAGAAAAAGGAAGAAGAGAAGGGGGATGATCTCTGCTTTCGTCTGAGCCTCGGTGAGTCCTGAAAGCACAGAAAGGTCACACAAATGCTCGTGGAAATACATTTAAATTTCAGAAATATGAATGACAAATCTGCTCACTGCTTCAGCTGTTGATAGAGCCGCCACTGTGCAAAACAAAAGCCCAAAGGTGTTCATCGTTGTCATGTTTCTTCTCTGCACAGATTAAAATCCAAACATGAGCGAGCCTGCACAGACAGATCTGTTTGGAAGCTTCCTGAGGGTTTTCTCTGTTATGTCTGCGGCGACAGGAGGAGGAGGGAGGAGGCCTGTGATTGGCTGACGGGCTGAACCTTTATGTATGAAGAAACATCTGTTTGTATGAGTCACAGCTGATCCGCATCTTTAATGCTCAGGAAGTGCACCAATAAGTTTGGTATGACGGGGGCGCTGGGGCCTGCTCCTGTTTAATTTTAGAAATGCGTGCTCGTAATGGTCACATTATGCATGAAAAGATGCTCGAAAGTGTCTGTAGGATGAGGATTTTCACGCCCTCGCGCCACCATCTCATGTAACAGTGACCACATGGAGGAAAAATCAATCCGAACAGATGCGTCATGAGTTTAAGAAAATGACAACATCACTGCATGAGAAGCGAGAGGGTCTTCGGGGGGGAAGCATCAAAAGTCCTGAGGCTTCAAGGTTTTTAAAATAACTTAAATTTTATATCATTTCCCCTCAGTCTCACTGTATGTGCACCGGGAAGCATGGGAAAGACGGGGTTTGTTGAGTCACATGTGAGTCAAAAGTCTGTTTGCTTCATAAATTTAATCCTGAAATGAGCTGATTGAACTGACGACAACAAAAACGTGGAATGTTTTCTATCATAAGCCACATATGCTTTAAGAACACCTGCAAAAAACATTTAACCCATAAAGACCCAAACAGCTGCTGGCGACCAAAACATCTGCTGAGCTAACTTCTGAACCGCGAAACCTATCAAAACATGTAAATAACTGGTGTAAAATGCAGTTTGTCATCTTTTCATGGTCATCAGATACGACCCATTTGGACGTTCAGAGGCTCTGTAGTTACCGTGGAAACGCCGTCATCTTCTACAACACTAATTCACCAGTAAAACCCATGGAGTTGGGGATGGAGACATTTGTGTTATGTTCAGTTAATATATTTAGCAAAAAAAAAAAGTCACTTTTTCTTCGGTTTTCTCTGTTTCTCATATAATATTCCTCAACTTTAATCTGAGAATTTATGAACATCTACATGATCAGTAAATTAAATACAGGAAAACACCTGATGTTCACTGAAAAAACACAAAATGCAGAGGGTAATGACATAATAAATTATGTTAAATCACTTAAGAAAAGTTAAATATAAAGAAAAAACTATTTTGGAGCTGCCACAAAAGAAACACTGGGTCTTTATGGGTTAGTACCTGTTGATCCACTAATCCTATCAATACATGTAAATAACTGAGGTAAAATGCAGTTTTTCAGCTGAAAACTACAATCAGATGTGACCCATTTGGATGTTCAGAGGCTCTGTAGTTACCATGGAAACACCATCATCTTCTACAACATTGATTCACCAGTAAAACCCATGGAGTTTGATGGAGACACTGGGTTTATGTTCAGTTATTGATATCACTGCTGAAAAGTCAGTTTTTCTACAGTTTTTTTTTTTCTGTTTCTGAGTCAATAACCCTCAACTTTAATCTGAAATTTTACAAACATCTACATGATCAGTGAATTAAATATAGGACAATACATGATTTACACTGAAAAATGCAAAATACAGTGGATAATATTATAATAAATGGTGATAAATCACTTAAAAATGGTTAAATATAGAGAAAAATTAATTTGGGAACTGCCAAAGAAATTGCACTGGGTCTTTATGGGTTAATATTAAAATACTATATAGAATTTCTATAGAGAATCATAGGTTATCTGATAATTATTTCCAAAGTCTTTCTCTGTTGTGTCTAAAAGAGAACCTTAATATCTTAATAATGTAAGGATATAGGCTCGGAATTATTTTCATTTTGAAAAAACAGCAAATTTTCTTTAAGACAAAACCTAAACCTTCCTAAACTCTGACACAGTGCTGTTTGATGTTCTAACAAAATAAATGCAACAAGCAAGAAACGAGGAACAATATATGAATTTGATCAAAGACAATGAATCCACCTCAAGAGCTATAATGTAAACTATCAGCTGATGCGGCACGTGAAGATTATAAGACTCTGTTATTTTGAGTAACTGTGTAAATATAGAGCTATGAGTTTTAGTTTGAAGAAGAAAACTTGATGATTCCACAATACAGATGTGTGTAAATGACAACGATACTTTATTCAGTCTGTGGCGATTTAGTGTTAAGTTGATAATAGACCTACTTAGTCCAGCTCCATCACTGCATCTTGAAAAACCTCTTATAATGATGACAATAATAATAATAATAATAACAATACACTAAGTTCCACTCAGTAGCTGCACTTTTACAAACTTTTTAATATGACTAATAATTTTTAATATTAACATTCTTTTAAACACACATCTGACATGTATTTATTTGTGACCGTCATATTTATATAAGTATTTTTATGTCATTAAATTAATTTGATGTTAAAGGTGACTGTGTGTTCCTTTCCTCATACCTGCCTCTGAATCAGTCTTATGTTAATGTGTACTTTAGGATCCCGGAAGTCTCCTGGTTTGGATCCTGCTCGGCTGGTGCTGCATTCAAAGACCCTTGGAAGCATTGTAACTCTTGACCAGTAACCAATATAATTGGTTATTGGCTGGTTTTCATGGAAACATGTTTTATTTTTGAATGAATAATTAAGATTTAAACACCATTAGAGATACGTTCTGCTATAAACAACTTCTGTTTAACTAACTAATCAAATATTTCTTTTCACTGAATGTGATAAATCTTTGTAAATTATATTTGTAAATACAACTGGAGATTTATGGTGTAGAGCAATAGAGGAAAAATATTTTTAAAACATTTAATATTATTAAATTAATATCTAATCACAAAGTAAATCAAAAGTTTATCTCTGGACAAAAAGGATAAAATTTAAAAACAAAACAAAACATACTCAACCACATATATTTATACTGATTATTTGTATTGTTATATTTTCATGAAGTTTTTTAATATGTTTATCAAAATATTTCATATTTATGTATTTTATTCATTTTAGATTGACAGTTTATCTATTTATTTTACAGTCACATATGACATTTGTAAATACTTTAGTAATTTAAATTTTCTATTATTTATTTTAATTAAATTTAATTTTCAGAATTTTACTATTCCTTTAATAATTATTTTTCATAATAATAATAATAATAATATTCAGAATTTTTTTTAAATTAATTGTTTAATTGTTTATTTAATTTAATAATAATACTTTTATTTTTATATTCTTTTACTTTTTTCTTTTTGATTTTATTGTTGGTCAGCTTTTTTTTTTTTTTTTATTTTACACTCCCCATTTCATCGTCATTTTTTTTCTTCCATCTTTAATTTCTATTTATTTTATTTTACAATTGTCTTGTAAAATTCTTCTTTTGTCTTCTGTTTTTTTTTTTTATGCTATTAGGCTACAGTGGTGGAAAAAAGTATTTGGACACCCTTAAAATGTTACATAATCTCAGACATTATCATGAAATATTTGCATAAAAATCTTTTTTGTGTTTCAGAAGGCGTGGCTGCATCAAACAGACTCAAACAAATGGGGATTTTTTTTATTTATGTATTTTTTGTTAATTATTAATAGGGGAAAAAAATAACAAAACTAAATTCTTGACAGTTTCAACATGTCATGTCCTGGATGTGTTTCATTATCTACTGAAACA
>JAPQRP010000013.1:25773514-25788499 GCA_037367295.1 Apogon hyalosoma
CAATACTTGATAGAGTTCAATGACTGAAGAGGGATTCTTAATGTAATAGATTACAAATGCATGGGGCGTCCAAAAACGTTTTTTCCACCACTGTATTAGTCACTGCACTTCTGATCGCTTCCGACTCTGAAGTGTCCGAGCGGTCCCTGAACGCATCCGGTGCGCGGAGCGGCTGTCACCCGTGGATGTGGGAGATTATCCTCGTTTTCATGTCGAGTCGGTGTTGACGCGGTTTGTGACAGAAAAAAAAATGGGGAACGCCGATAGTAAACTTCACTTCAGGAAGGCGGTGATTCAGCTCACAACGAAAACACAGGTGAGAAATAAAAAGAGCCCACTCAGGAAAATTACACGGAGCGTCGGTTGTGCGCGTGTGGTTTTATCCAGTGTTGTGGAGATAAAGTTAAAGTGCCAGATGGCAGCGTGAACGTTAACCTGCATGACAGAAAATGACGAGAAAAACGAGGAAAAATGACTTGAATCGACTCCTGATGTGTGTTTACAGACAGAACAGAGCAAATATTTCCTGTTTTTTATTTTCTATTTTTAACATTTGAGCTAATAAATGAACCGGTCACGTCCACATTTGACTTTTACATAGTTTTACCCCTCATTGTGTATTTTATTGCACTAGTAAATGGCAAATAAATCGACATTAGGCTTTAAAATATCACATTTACAGTCACAGGTGGTAGAAATGTGTCTGCAGGTGCATTTAAGGTGGAGCTAAAGAGATAGAGCTGACTAAGAGCTAGAGGGAGTGAAAACTCTCCTCTCCTGCTGCTCAGATGGTTGTAAGCCAGTGTCATGGATCGATTTGGATTTTGTAAACCTGCACAAAACCTGATTTTCTTATCTGACTCACATCATGGTAAGCAAAGAAAAAAAAATACTGGAACTACCTTAAGGAGATGTTAGACCTAGAGAGAAAAACATCTTCAAAAGCAGAGGAACAGTGTATGGACAAAATATATGATCAAACTAAAGATCTGAGAGCCATTTCAATATACTCTTAGTATTTAGTTATTACTTTTCCAGCAGGTTGAAGATTTTATTATACTTTTAACTTTTGTTTTTTTTATCACTTATCTGGAAAAATGGGTAGTTTTGCCAACTTGTCACAGATATTTTTCACTATTCTTGGCATTTTGTAGCTAAATAAGTAAAAACATCCACAAACTGGATAGAAAAAATATGATTGACAGGTGGATTTTTCCTCTCTTCCAATATATTTAATATAAGTGCAGTATATATAGGCTACTTCATATACATTTTAGATGCCAGGTTTCTTGTTTTTTTCATGTTATGATGAAAAAGTAAAATAAGATAAGATAAGAGTGCATCTTTTTTTTTTTCATGAAATATGGCTGTGCATCCTTATTTCACTACATATATTGTATTTCTACATATGTGATGAATTAAAGCTCCTGAAAACAGTAACTAAGTTTTCTTGCAGCTTTTATTTAGATACAAATACAAATCATTTTGCAGCCCCAAAACAGGCTGCGGAGCTGTTTTTAATAGGTTGTCATTTGTCATAGTGTCATGAATCAAGTTTCCAAATGAAAATAATAGAGATTATAAATGTTAATCTTTGTAAAATGAAGATGAGATGTGAGAGATGTAACAAGACAAAACAGGATGAAAATAATGGGATGAGATGTAAAAGATAAAGCAAGGAAAATGACAGATAAGATGTAAAAGATGAAACGGGACGTAAAAGATGTAACAAGATGGAAATGATGTGTTTTAAAAAAAATTAATGAATTGAAACAGACAAAAGAAGTGTAAAATGATGTAAAATAAATAAATACAAGAGGAAAACAAAAGGTGACAGAAAATAAAATACAATGAACACATTGAAAATGACGTACAAGACATACCAAAATGAAAAAGAAAAAAAAAAGAGAGAAACAAATTTAACAAGACAGAAAAGGTGGACGTAAGATGTAAAAGAAGAAACGTGGCGTAAAAGATGTAACGAGATGAAAATGATGTAAAAGATGAAACAGAATTTAAAAAAACAAACAAAACGAAGTAAAAAAAAAGATGCAAACGGTGAAACAATGACAATGAAGTGGCAGCAACATCCAAACAACATGAAAGGTGTAAAAAGAAATAAAAACTAAGTGAATCTGCTTCTGATTTCTGGTCCAGTGGTGAGAGAAAAAAAGTATTTTATGACTCTCAAGTTGAAAATATTCAGGAGCCACTGACAGAAGTGATTGGACATAAATAATTCAGCCTGTTTTCATGTGACTATATTTAGCTGCTATCAAATCATGAATAATATATTATCCATAGGCTGTTAAGGGTCACCTGTCGGGGATCATTAACTGCATCAGATCCGTGTGAATCACACAGAACTGACCAAATAACATGGATACAAACATGTGCTGTTAAAAGGATTCAGCTGATTTTAACCCATAAAGACTCAAACATCCACCGACAACCTAAAACATCTACTGAGCTACACTGTTTAACACCTGCTGATCCACTAATCCTATCAATATATATGAATAATTGGTGTAAAATGCAGTTTTCCATCTTTTCATGGTCATCAGATATGACCCATTTGGACATTCAGAGGCTCCGTAGTTACCGTGGAAACACCATCATCTTCTACAACATCGATTCACTAGTAAAACCAACGGCGCTGGATCAGTGACAGTGGCTGTAGATACTTGTTTTTATAACCACTTATCGATTTCTTTGCTGAAAAAGTCACTTTCTCTTCAATTTTCTATTTTAATATGATAAAGTTTAAATTTACTGAGTTTTCATGAGCATCTACATTAAGTATAGGAAATGAAATATAGGAAAATGCATCATTTACTGTGAAAAATGTAAAATACAGAGGGTAATATTATAATAAATGGTGATAAATTACTTAAGAAAGGTTAGATAGAAGGAAACATTAATTTGGGAACTGCCACAAAATTAGCACCGGGTCTTTATGGGTTAAAGTTCTAAATGTTACAAGAGGTGTAAAATCAGAAAATGTTGCATTATTATAGAATATTATATTATTCTCATTCAGTAACTCAAGCTCTAATGCGCTGCAGAAAAGGGAAATACCAAACTGAAGTCCAAATCCCTCAAAAGACTGTTCTTATTTTAGTCTTTACCACTCCAAAGTCTTTCCTTATGTGTGCATGTGTGTTTCATTGTTATTATTGTGTGAAGCACTTTGTTTTGCACTCTATTTGCATGAAAAGTGCTATATAAATAAAGTTTGATTGATTGGAAATAGTACAACATTGATTCACCTGTAAAACCCATGGAGTTTGATCAGTGACAGTGCTTGTAGATACTTGTTTTTATGATCAGTTATTGATTTCTTTGTTGAAAAAAAGTCATTTTTTTTCAGTTTTCTCTGTTTTTGATATAACAACTCTCATCTTTTATCTGAGCTTTTATGAATGTCTGCATGATCAGTGAATTAAATATAGGAAAATACCTGCTTTTCACTGAAAAAAAAGCAAAATCCAGAGGATAATATTTGAATAAACGGTCACAAATTACTTTGGAAAGGTTAAATAGTGAGACAAATGCATTTGGGAACTGCCATTTAAGTAGATTTGTTGTGATAATAGTATTTGTTCTGTGTGTCGTGGTTGGTGTTCCAGCCTGTGGAGGCGACCGACGATGCCTTCTGGGATCAGTTCTGGTGTGAAACCTCCACCACGGTCCAGGACGTCTTCGCTCTGGTCCCAGCGGCCGAGATCCGAGCCGTCCGAGAGGAGTCTCCGTCCAACCTGGCAACGCTCTGCTACAAGGTGAGTCACATTCTTCGCCCTGCTGCCGTAGCGAAGCTTTGTCCATCCTGGATCCACGCTGAGCGGAAGGAATGCAGCATGTGATGTTCCCACACTTTAAGTCTGAGACAAGTGGGAAAGGTCAGAGGTCGTCTATGTAAACACGTGGGTTATATACAGACCTGTTAAAAGTAGATGTTTGCATGGAGAAGAAACAACCGATTTATTGGGGAAATTAACTTTTTTATGTGTTTGGTGGAAATTGACACGCATTTGTTGCTACTTTTAGAATGTATTTAAATCACAGAGCTTCTTTTTTTTTTTTTTTTTTTTTTTTAACACACAAAAAACAGAATAAAACAAAAACAATCTGGGAGTGGTCAAAAAAAAAAAAAGGGGGGGGGCAGTTCCATATATATGAGTGGTACAAATTATATTATGTTGTGTTCAATATGATACAATGGGAGCTAGATTTAAAAAAAAAAATAAAAAAAAAACATTTTTATGCAAATGCTGTTGCCATTATAACAGATGTGTTCACACAAATAATCAACAAATGGTTTCCATATTCTTTCGAAGCTACTGGTCTTATAGCGCATGAGTCACAGAGCTCCTTAATATAACAGGATTACAGAAATTAAAAAAATTGAAAAAAAAAATAGCAGCTGCTTTTGTTTTGTTTTATTCATGGATGGATAAGAGTGTTAGTTTAATTTATTATTGAAATTCTCTTTGTGTTAATTAAAGTCACAACAGAAAAGACACGACAATCAAAAACAGACATTTAGGGGAACATAAAGCCAAAAAAAGACAAAAAAAATCCGGGATGGAGCCTCTGTGATGTCAGCCGTCGCTTTGTGGGCTGCTGTTTTGGCCCTCACATCTAGGTTTTTGACAGTAAGGGTGGAGGCTAATTTACTAAAAACACCACAAAGTAGTTTTAGCTCCTTGTTAAATGTTTCATTATCCAGTACAAATCTCAACTACAAGAGATTCTTAGAAAAGCTGTGAAAAGTGATTTTATCAGAGAGACAAAAGACCTTCATTAGCTTCAGTGAAGGACCTCATTATAATGTCTGACACTGGAGATGAACTCCTCTGCAAAAGTCTTAGTCCGCCTCTGGGTTTGTTGTTTTTGCAGGGTTGAAATGAACATACATATTTATTTCTCATTGGTTTTTCCATCAAATACAACAAAATATAGGCAATATGTGTACAGTACAGCCTTAAAAGACACAAAACACTGAACTAAATGGGTCCTAAAGGTTAAAGTTACTATTCATTGTGACCTCTGACCCCATGACACGAAGCAGCACAATCGGTTAGAAACATCTGTCGTGTTGAATGAAACCCAGTGTAAAACATCAGGAAATTAACGCAATAAATCTCATATTGTCTGAACAAAAGGGTTAAAAACATGTTAAATGCAAAGGGAGGTCACGCTAAACACTATAAATACCACTTTGGTTCACAGAAGCTGTTTTTTTTTTTCCCCTGAAACTTTGGTTTTTCCTGCTGTTCATACTTCACATATTTCCATTCTTTATTTTTCTAGTTACAAGTCGTTGAGTTGTTTTGAGCGACCCTAAATTATGCAGTTAAATTATGCACGATTACTAATTTGTTTTGTGTTTGATGACATGCACATTATACCAAGCTGATACGTCGACTTTTCCTTAATTATTGTTTCTTGGTTGCATCTGTATTTCAGTTTCTTCACAGTACTGGTTGGAAGTGATGGAGTTGAATGATTTTTTTTTTGTCCCCAGGCGGTGGAGAAGCTGGTCCAGGGTGCAAACTCCAGCTGTCCTTCAGAGAAGGAGCGTCACATCGTCCTGAACTGCACCCGCCTGCTGACCCGCATCCTGCCCTACATCTTCGAAGACGCCGACTGGAGAGGTTTCTTCTGGTCCACTGTGCCCGGAGCCGGCAGAGCTGGGGTAGGAAGTCTGAGACGATTAGAGGAGGTGTCGAGGTCTTATGTAACCCAACACTCAGTCTGCCTCAGGAAGTGTGAAGGTACAAACAGCTCTGTGTTGCTGTGGTGGGAAAAAAAAAAAAGCATTCACATTCTCTTTAAATTTATCTAACATGATCAAAACTGCACGAAAAATCTACTTCATAATATCACTAAGAGTTGAATGTATTGGTCATTAACTACATATACATAAACAATATTATTTATCATTTACATCCACGTAACCAGAATGTCATTTAGAAGCTCAACAAGCCAAAGTCAGCTTTATTTGACAGTTTTTGCCACATTAATATGTACAGCACATACATAAAAATAAATATAAATAAATTTATTTATTTTCAAAAATGGAATATAGCCATAAATATACAATGTGACTCAGGTGTGAGAGAGTAAATAAAACAATAGACGCAGTAAAGTGAATTATTGAGTTTTAAGAGACGAGATGCAATTTAAAGTGACAACAAAACCAATCATTGGAAAACAGGACATGACTCAAACAACAAGCACTTAAATATACAAATATCTATACCAAACTAACAGTCCTAGTAGGGGTGTGTACTGGCAAAAATCTGGCAATACGATACAAATCACAATACTTGGATCACGATACAATATATCATGATACTGTTAATGAGGCCATTTTATTTTTGTTTTGTTTTTTTTTGTTTTTTATTTCTTTTTTTTAAATAATTATTTCCAAGAAGATTTGAATTACACCAGAAATATGCACAAATACATTTTTATTTGCTCAGAACAGGATCTAATGCAATATTGCAAAATTTTCCTCTGTAAAAACTTAAAACTTTATATTTTACTTTGTTTTATCTATTTGATTTTATTGGATTTTATGGTTTTATTGTTTCTTAATGCTTTTATCAATTTTTTATTTTTTTTATTTATTTTTTTACAGTGCTTTCAGTCTTCTGTACAGCACTTTGGTCCAATGTGATTGTTTTAAAGTGCTTTATAAATAAAGTTGGGATGGGATGAGATGGGATAGGATAGGATGGGATTGGATTGAATTGAATTGGAAAATTTAAATTAAGTTTTCCCTACATTACAGCTGAAGATCCTTTTCAAATGTTCATATTCTATTAGTTCATAACTAACATTGTAACATTATTTTTGTACAATCCCAACAAAGAAACTAACGTCTTCCGCTCTCAGACAGTAAGTGCTTTTAGGATGCTTCAAATAACCATTATTTAATAAAACAGTGTTAATAGTAAGGATAATAAATAAAACATAAACAAAAAATTAAAACAAAAATGAATCTCTGCCATATCTGCATTTGAATAAATACCTAAAAGTATCGATACAGTACTTTTAAATATCAATACAGTATCGTGAAATGAAATATCGCAATATATTGCAGAACTGATATTTTCTTACACCCCTAAGTCTGAGACCTGCATATGTCATGAGTGATTTAATAAAACAAAAGCACCACTAACCGCTAAGCTAACACTAACCGGATCCAACAGGACAAGTATTATTTCTCTACTGCTAAAACTCACTGAACAAGACAAAAAAAGAGCAAAAATAAAGTCACATTATGAAGAAATGATTATAAATGTAGTTTTATCTTTGCAGTTTTTGAATCATAACTTGGTTTTTACACGAATACTTCCGCTATCATCTAATCCATTGTTTGTGTTACATTGAAACGATTCCTACTAGAAACAAATGGATCATGGTTTAACAGGTTAAGTATTGAAAGAGTCAAAGTTATTAAGTATAGACGGTCTTAAACTCAGAGTGGATCTTTTTTTTCTTCCGTGTACATCTGGTGACACAGGCTGGTTTGTAAATTAACTTCTACACTTTAAGGTTATTGCTTCCTTGATGCATTCCTTTCTTTTTTTCAGTTCAGCTCATACTGAGGTTTTGCTTTCTGAAGCCCTCTGTGACATTGCAAAGAGATGTAGGATCACGCAGACAGAGGAACTCGATCTGTCCTCGGTCGGTTCATCATGTGTCCGCTCTCCTCTCATCTCAGGACTGGGCTCTTTGAGATCTCCTGTTCTAAATCTGCTCCGGTCTGAAGTGATGGAGCCTCCTGTTTTTCAGCCTCAGTGTAAGATGAGACTCCTGCTGCTGCTGCTGCTGCTGTTGATGCTGTGGAGGTCTCTGTCCTCCTCCTCCTCCTCCCCCTTCCTCCTCTCAGCTGCTGGTTCTCTGGTTACCTGGTCGGCAGGGGACCGCGGTCCAAACACTACCCATATTGTGCCCCCCCTCCCCCCGCCGCTCCCAGGGCCAGTGGTTGAATTAGAGAGGGATTGAATGTCCCTTAATTAAAGTGTGGGACTGAGGTAAAGAGCAGAGCTGCAGTTGGAACCGGCCGATGGGACAGTTGTAAGACGCTGATTCAGTTCGAGGTCCTGCTTACAAATAAAACTATTCAAGAGGCTGATTTAACACAGGAGTGATTTCTGAGGCTGTAGTGTTTGTTAGCTAGGATTTGTAATGTTACAACAAAGAAACTATAATGGGACTCTTTGGTAATGACCGCTCAGATGAACGTTGGTGTGGTCACATGACCTTCACACAGACTGAGTTTATTTCACATTTTTAACTCAGCGCCCGAAAGACCATGAGCTCTTGTGAAGGCGCTGTGTCTTTGTCTTCGTTAGCAATTTCTGACAAAACTACTGGTCGGAAGCTTATCTTTTATATGTAGCTTCCTCGGGACAATGTTTACAAAGTTTTGACATACTTAGATTTTTAACAATTTTTTGTAATATTCAAAATTTGCCTGTACTTATAACGGGCCATATTTGATGGCTTATAACAAGGAAATGGTTAGAGATATCAATATAGTTACTATTGAGCACTGATAGGAACTCACACATGGACTTTTATTTGAGTCCATGACCTTTGACCTTCAATGGCCTTGAAGGGTCAAACTCAAGGTCACCAATGTCTACATTTCATCAATCTCAGTTGGATTCATTTCAAATTTTATTTGTAGCTTCCTTGGGAAAATGTCTACAAAGTTTTTTTCACAGTTTTGAGAAATACAGATTTTTGTTTTAAATTTTTGCCAAATGTTTTGAAATATTAAAAATTTTCCTTTACATAGATAGATAGATGTACTGTATTTATCCCAAACTGGGAAATTATGTATAATGAACCATATTTTGATGACTTATAATTTCATTTCATTAGTTGAGTTCTCCTCCAGTGAAAGTACCACCCACTTCTATTGGGAGACTGATCTCCGGCATTAGGCCCACAGGATTCTAACATAGTGGCAGAACCTGACAACCTCACAAATTCAAGTTGTTATTGATGCTTGATAGAACGTGCCGGTGAGATACAGGGCCAATGACAGCTGGCACTTGCTGTTTGTCATCTTTGGAAATGCACAACAATATTGTATTTATCAAGTAAAATATAAAACACCGAGGGTATGTTGGAAGGCCCAAATCATGTTTCAGATCCCATGCATGAAATATCCAGCTAAGATTACACATATTCATTCCTGTTTTCACTCTTCCCTTCTTTTTGCAGCGTTTGGATGCTGACATGGATGATGATGATGATGATGCTCGGCCTCTGGCTGAATCCCTGCTGCTGGCTATCGCTGACCTGCTCTTCTGTCCAGATTTCACCGTCCAGACCCACAAGAAGACTGGCCCGGTGAGTCCGGCTGTGATTTATTAATGCATTTGTGGCAGAAGTTCATCTGTTCCCAGAACAGCAGCCGCAATTCAGGATCTAATTAAGAGATTTAGCAAAGCATCGCCTCAGGCTCATTGAGCTACAGATGATGTTTATGTACAGCATCTGGTGTCGAGTCAAGGAACAGTGAAACCTTATTAAACATGACCGTTACAAGTTAGATATAAGTGGACGTTATTTTCAAAAATGCACCTCCAAATTAAATAAATGTATATATTATTTGTTCCATCCTTATACAAAAACTGTAAAATCCAGATAAATGATTTTAGTCTTGATTAATAAATGTAACACAAAGTTCTTTTGTCATAAAACCAAATAATCAAACTCTGCTGTATATATGTACATAGTCTGTATAGTTTTTATTTCTATTATTATTATTTTATTTTATTTTTTTTTAGCATTTTATATTGTTTGTTTTCTTGCACTATCTTGTTTTTTTTGTTTTTTGTTTTTTGCTCTAATTTTATGCATGCACACTTTTTCTTGCATTTTATTCTGTTGCTACCTTGACCATTGAATTTCTCTATTGTGGGATCAATAACATCTAATCTAATCTAATCTAATCTGATCCTGATCTTGAGTCCAGATAATAAACTATAGGTGCAGGTTAAACTAATATTATCTGTTAAATGTGTCTATTCAGACATTTTAGGTTTACCAAGTTGCATAGAAATCCTTCTTCTCTTTACTAATTTATCATTTATAACAATTACAATGATTGCAGATGTGAGATCCTAAAACTATGATAAAGTGTTAAAGGCTTGGTTTGGTCATCAATAAGGAATTCAGGTCTGGAAATTTATCAGATTTTTTTCAGTTTTTTTTTTCTTTTGTGAAGCCCCTATTAGCTCTGTGCTGCTACCTGTTAACGCCATAATCTCCTCCACACAAGTCGACTCGGTTAATAAGTGACCGCTGCCTCCCGTGCACGAGGAGTGGCTGTGTTTGTCATTTGGGCTGAGAAGTTAAAGGCCGGACGCTTTTAATCCTCACTGAACAAATACCTGTGTTACTGGAGAGCGTTTCCATTACCAAACACCCCCCCTCACACCTTATACAGCCCCTGAGGAAATGTCACAGTCACTGGAGCATTCATACATGACCTACACAGAAACACAGAATTACAAGGGAATTTTCTCAGCATCGATAAAAGGCTTGAATTTGACTTTTCACCTCTCAGTTAAAGCTGATTTGGAGAGTCGTAGGTCAAATGATAAGGTTAAAGTCTGTGTATTTATTTGGAGTTCCTTTAGCTTCCACAATAATGGTTTCAATTGAAATTCATGTCAAAATGCACATCAGTTAGCCATAATATTATGACTACCGACAGATGAAGTGGTATTCATTTAGATTGTGTCATCTGTGAAGTCCTGGAAGTAGAGAGATGGGGCCTACATGGATTGGATTTGCTTGTCCTTCACCTCCCACAGATGCTCCATCGTCTGAGATTGGGATGTCCTTCCTTAAACCCCCTTTATAAAGGGGTGGCAATCATTGAGAGATAGTTTGGCAATGAAAAAATAGCCAGAAGAGCCCTTTCAATGAGGGCCCAGCGATCACCGAGATCTGTCAGTCGTCTTCCAGTGATCTTTCAGTGATCTCCACGGTTGCCACAGTCTCCTCAAAGTTTTGACTCGGTCCAAAACAATCTCTCAGGGGAAGCGATCTCTCAACGAACACTCAAGGAGCCCTCAACCATTTCATCAATCTCCAGATGATCTCTCAGCAATCTTTCAATGAACACCAAATTTTTCCACCCCGAAGGCAGAGATGGTTGAGAGATCAATAAGGGAATGGATATGACTATCTCAATGACACCCCCCCACCACCTGATCTGACTGATCAGACAGTTTAAAGTAAGGGGCCAAAGGCACAACGAGTGCCCAATATATTTCATGTACAGTAGGGCCCATAAGTTTACATACCCCAGCAGAATTTGTGATTTTTTTGGCCATTTTTCAGAGAATATGAATAATAATACAAAAACATTTCTTTCACTCGTGGCTAGTGGTTTGGTGAATCCATTTATTATCAAACAAATGTGTTTGTGCTTTTTAAATCAAACTGACAACAGAAACTATCCAAATGACCCTGGTCAAAAGTTTACATACTCTAGTTCTTAATCCTCTGTATTGGCCCCTATAACACCAGCGACAGATGTTAGTCTTTTGTGGCAGTTGTTGATGAGACACTGTATTTTCTCAGATGCTAAAGCTGCCCAAAGCTGTAATGTATGACGTCTAAGTATGTCTTGTGTATGTGCTTGCATTTTCTGTAATTGTAAGAGGTGTAGTGCGACCCTAGTTGCTGCTGCTTGATGCCTTACATAAAAAAATAATAATTTAATTATTGTGCATACTTGAATGACAATAAAGTCTATCTCTCTCTCTCGTTCTTCTTGGCCAAACGCCTTCAGTTCCTTTCAGATTTTGGGTTTTCTTGCATGAACTGCATGTTTGACTCCTCCCCAAAGTGGCTCAATGATGCTGAGGTCAGCAGACTGAGATGGACACTCCTTCACCTTCACTTTTTTTCTGCTGTTGCAAATGACAGGTTGACTTCTTATGTTTTGGGTCATTGTTATGTTGGAACATCCATTCAGTCAGGGTATGTAAACTGAGCACAACTCTATACAAGCTATTAAAACCAGACATTACTTTAATTGTAAACCTCTGCTGTAGATATGTTTTGACCCTGGTCTTTACTCGCTGGACTGAGCTGAGGTGCATTGTGATTCTGTCTGTGGCACGGTGCCCTTTGCTGTCAGATTCCTATTAGAGAACAACAGTAGCACCTAGTTAAATCTATCATGAGGCTGTAGTTATCTGTGCTGAGGTGTCACATGCAGATATTGTCAGCTTAGTCCACTTGATGCATCACATGGTAGGAGTAGGTGTGAACATACAGTCATCTCACGGTTTCTTTCGATTAGGTTTAGTGTGTCTTTTACAGACTTTAATGAAGTGCATTGAGATTTGTAACAGAAAACAAACCGTACTGATACACTCTAATAAAGGTCATTTCACAAGTCTTAGGCGTAATTGGAAGATTAAGACATAATTAGCATGATCCCTCCTCCTGTTTTGATAGAAAAACTTAGCTCTTGTTTTTCAGATTGAAGGGAAGGAGTTGGATTCTCAAGTGGGTCAGGCTCTCATTGTGATCTGGATTCTGGCTTTGGAGGCTTTAACACGTATGACTATAAAAGTTCAATAAACCTGCTGGAGAAGAGATGTCTTTCACGTTATTTCTGAAACATAACTGGGAAAACACGTAACATTTTTCCAACAGATTTGCAGTTTATCAGTAGTTTTATTTCTGTATCAGCTCTGTGATGAACTGGAGGCAGGTCCAGGACGTACCCCGCCTTCACCCATAGGTGGCCGTGATAGGCTCCGGCATCCCCATGACCTTCACAAGGAATAGGTGCTTTAGAAAATGGATGTATGGATGGATTTGCATTTTATCTGTTAAGTGCTGGAGTAAGCAGTAGAATAAATATGAATGTGTTTGGTTGAACTCTTTGATTAGTTATATCAACCTCTTCTTTAAATTGATCTGTATCGGCTGCTATTGGCCACACCCACATCTAATTGAAATTTTTCGCAAAATTTTTCAATATGCAAAAGATCTTTGGTTGAACTAGTGTGTGTGTGCGCGCGCGCGCGTGGTTTTGTTTTGTTTTTTTTCTTTGTTTGTTTGACCTAAAAACACATTTGATTTTTGCTGTTCTGTCTAAACTCAACTCCTTTGCTGTCAGTGAAAGTCAATAAATATGTTTACATATGCACTGATTTTACAGTACTGACAGGTTGTTCTGGTTGGATATTCTGAATTAGACACTGTTTCTGATTGGAGCATTTTCAGACTAAGACATGCGGGATAGGCCGATACTTCTCTGCTTTTATGAGGATTCCTTGGATGTATTTACAGCACAATCTGAATATTTTACAGAAGGTTTACGACACATCTCCCCATTTTACAGTCAGCTGGAGTAAAGACAAACATCTTCTCTGTTATAGATGGATGAGTCCAAATAAAAGTCCACATTTCTGGTCTGAAGAAGAAACAAACTTATTGTTAAATATTACAACAGGCTTTGGATATGAGCAAATATCAACTGTAACAGAAAGAGGCTGAAGTAACATATATTGGGATTTATTCATTCATTTATATATTCATTTATTCAATGAATAGCTGCTCACAAACTGCGCCGTTACTGTTTGTTTAGGATGGTGTCAAATCTTTAATCATTCATTTAATTTGACTCGATGGTTTGTATTTATAAGTTAAAAATACAAAACTCTAGGGTGCAGATGAACCGGCTAATTCAGATTAAAATGTGCCAGTAACGTTGTTTTTAGGATTAATTCAATGTTGCCATCGGTCTGTACATAAATTTTTATTTATTTAACTTTTATTCAACCAGTAAAGACAGTTATGAGATAATAAAGAACATACAAATACATACATAAACAATAAGTGCAGAAAAAAGTGCATTAATCCTTTATATATGAATCCGTTTTTCATCTGTTTTTTTTTTTTGTTTTTTTTGTGATTTATCTTGTAGGATTCAGCGGAGGACATCCAGTCCATAGACAGCTGTGAATACATCTGGGAGGCTGGGGTTGGCTTTGCTCAGTCACCTCCGCTGAACTATGTCCATGACCTCAACAGGTAAAGAATAGAATTTAACCTTCATAAATCCTCCTTTTCATAGACTGTTGACTGAATTCATGTTCTCTGGGTTCAGGACGGAGCTGTTGAAGTTACTCCTCACTTGTTTCTCCGAAGCCATGTATCTGCCTCCTTCATCTGAAAGTAAAAGCCCCAACCCCTGGGTCGCCTTCTTCTCCTCCACAGACAACAGGTGACACATGCAAACACACTTTAAGCACCATTTTACCAACTTTGTAAGGATGAAAATGCTAACACCAGGCAGAGCACTGCATTTGAAACAGGAAACCTTAGAGAATTCTGCTACATGTTACATAAAGGCAAAGATAAAATATGGCTGCACAGTGTGGGGGAAGTCTAACAGAAGGTGGAAGAAGACTGGAGTTATCATTTTTCCATATTTCCTCTAATAGTGGACGTTTTTATTAGAGCCAAGGCCTTTATTTCTAATTTCCTCTGTTTAATCACTAGAAGTGGTCTATTTAGGCTGAAACATTGTTTTGATTCCCTCCCATTTGTTGTTTGAAACATACTGAAATGTGCTTTTCTACAAATACAATATATCCTTAACCATTTCAAAATAAAAGCCTTCCAGCGTTTCATTGGATAGAAAACATTCTTTTGGAAATATTACCTTCATATAGCACTTGTTTCAGTTTTTCTAAAAAGACACACACCTGCAGTGACTGAAATCAGACAGTAAGTGTGTGAAAATGTTGAAAATCACTGGATTGTATTGTCAAATACAGTCGCAGAAAAAAATATTAGACTATCTAAAGTCATCAGAAACAATGGTTATGAAATCAAGTAGTAACTCCTGTGTGTATCATGTGACTAAAACAGACAGAAAAGAAAACATGGAATGAATAAAAGCACTGCTTTTGTCAG
>JAPQRP010000013.1:25788599-25814763 GCA_037367295.1 Apogon hyalosoma
AAGAAAACATGGAAAATGGATAGATATCAGCTCTGAAATTAAACTACTATGAGCTATTTTTGTTATCATTATATTTGCCCAAACAAATGTACCTTTAGTTATACCAGGCGTTAAAATGAACAAGAAATTGAAGAAAACAAGGGTGGTCTAATAATTTTTTCCATGACTGTTTATTTGAGGACCAGCTTTTATTTGTTTGTATAAAACTAGCCACTGGCTATTATTAGAGACCTGGTTTGGAATTGATTCCAGGTGTTTTACTTAAGGAAATACAGTATTTATTTATTTATTTAGGGACAGTGTACATTAACATTATATTGAATTATTATATTATTACATTGTATTGAGACAACAGCAGATGTAAATATGCTGGATTAGAGCTATAATGCTAATTTGCAATAATACTCCCTAGACTGGTAACAAAAAATGTGTGGTTTATGTTCCTTAAAGTGTATTTCAGACACCTTAAAGAGGTGATCAGTGGTGAATGTACAGTTTTGTAACCACTGCTTCAGAGATAGTTCTGGTTGCAAACAGGCAACTCTTGATTCACACAAGATTCACCAAATAATCTGTCTTCAGTCAAATTGATAAAGTAATTATTTTTGCAATATCAAAATCTTGCTGCCACCAAAGACTGATAGTACATTTGAAAGTTGTGTATAATGCAGTCAAGCTCCACACTAATGCGTTTTCATTTTAACTAGTGTTTTGTGTAAGTTACTGTTTTTCGGTGACACAAAACAGGAGAATTTTGGGAAAGATTCAGAGATATTGAGAGGAACTGATAGGAAATATCACAAATTTCTAATATTATAAGAAAAATCATGATTAAAAGGAGCAGCAAGCAGAGACAACAAGAACAGAACGGCCTGAAATTCAGTATCCATGTTGAATTAACAGCAGCTATTCAAGGGCAAGGTCTTGTTTTGTTCTAGAAACAGACCTGACTAATTAGGGAAGGATGTGAATCAGTCCAACAGTGAATGTGAAAGTCTCAGTTTCTGTCTGATATCCCAAACCAAAACAATGGCACTGTCCAAAAGTCTAAAGTTTCAGGAGGTTAAAGTGCTAAAATAGTGAGGATGATGAGTGTTAAAACAAAAATATATTAATGTGGACAAAGCCTTGATCCCCATGCATTTAACAGTTCAGAGTCCAGAGTGATTTTCCCCCGTCTTAAACAGGATGTGATGTCACTAATTGTTATGTATGAGTCATCAGGGCAGGAAGGAAACAAAAGATAAAGTGTGTTGTTTTTCCACCGTTAATTGAACCTCGTCTCCAGTGAATCCAGACAGAACAACCAGAGGATTTGGTTCCAGTTTGACATTTCGTTTAGTCTGAGACAGGCTGTGACTAAAGTCTTTCCAGGACTGAGGCTGTAACATGGTCAATGCATGTGAATAACAGAGGATTCAGTGTTTTTGTCACAGCAGGGACCAAGCTCAGGACATATGAAGGATAGTTTGGCTTTGGAAACATGTCTTTTTTTTTTTTTTGGACATTTTTCATTTTAACAACACATAGAAACAATAACACAGCAACAATAGACCGACTAAAGCATTGAATAAAACAAGAAAAAGACCGTTTTCACCAGGTCCAAAGTATATAACAAATAATAAGATTTGCCATATGGAGTAGAAAAGGAACGTAACCGCAGTTACTGTAAACTCTGATTCAGGAACTATTTCCAGTCGTTTCAATTATGTTTCACATTTTTCAAAAGAATGTGTTAAAGAAAGAGTTATACTCTGGATAACATAACCTTAGTATTATTTCTTTCCTTTACGAAAGTGTTGGTGGTTCTTCTTTCATCCATTTGTGAGTTATAACCTTCTTTCCAGCAGCCAGTAATATTAGCAGCAGGTATCTGTCTGGTTTCCTCACTCCAGTTGGTAAGTTGCCCAAATAGAATACACTGAAACTCTCCTCCAGTTGTAACCCAGTAATTAGTTTATTTGGAAACCTATCTTAACCCATAAGGGCCCAGTGTTACTTTTGTGGTACTTCCAAAATATTTTTTTCTTTTGATTTAACTTTTCTTAAGTGATTTTTCACAATTTATTATGACATAATCATCTGTATTTTTGTTTTTTGTTTTTTTTTGGGGGGGTTGACTGAAAATCAGATATTTTCCTATATTTAATTTACTGATCATGTAGATGTGCATAAAAGCTCAGATTAAAGTTGAGGGCTATTACATCTGAAACAGAGAAAACTGAAGAAAATGTGACTTTTTCAGCTAAATCTATCATTAACTGAACATAAACCAAGTGTCTCCATCCGCTGTCATTGATCCAACTCTATGGGTTTTACTGGTGAATCAGTGTTGCAGAAGATGTTGGTGTTTCCACGGTAACTACAGAGTCTGAACGTCCAAATGGGTCATATCTGATGACCATGAAAAGACGACAAACTGCATTTTACACCAGTTATTTACATGTATTGATAGGATTAGTGGATCAGAGGTTATTAAACATTTTAGATCAGTAGATGGTTTTGGTTATTAGTGGATGTTTGAGTCTTTATGGGTTAAAACTTAAAGCAGTGATTCAGAGGTGGGGATGACAGGTGACAGTTTAAATGAAAACTTACCTTTTTAATGTGTCTTTGCAAGCCTGCATCTGCACTTATCAGTTGGTGTCGACTATAGACGTAAAAAATCTCCTTTAAATCGTTAAATGTAAGGTCAGAACAGTGAACATCACCTCTGTTGGATAAGATGAGATGACTTAATCCTTTATTAGTTCCCCAGCAGGGTAAGAGGAACATCTACTAACTCTGTTCACTCTGATAATCCACCATGTTTTATCAGATTGACTGTGCATAATTATAAATGCAGCTCTGACCTCCGGCCGTCCTTCGCAGACATGCCCTTCCTCTGTTCACCTCTCTGCTCAACGTGGTCTGCGCCTACGACCCCGTGGGCTTCGGCTTCCCCTACAACCACCTGCTGTTCTCAGACCACCGGGAGCAGCTGGTGGAGCAGGCGGTCCAGATCCTTATCGTCACCCTGGAGCACGAAGCCGGGTCGGCCGCCAGCGCTGCCCTGCAGGCCATGGACACCCCCGCATCCCCCCCGTACATGGATGAACAGGAGGTACAAGCACAGGGACAGACCTTTTATGACGTTATCGGTCACATTTCACCAACAAATGTAGAAAAATATCAGAAATGTGTTGTAATTTTAAGAATTTTAAACCATTGACTGACAATTGTGTGACTGATTCATTCAAAGAAATGGAATTTACAACAGTGTGATGAATAATTCATGATTTTAAGCTATTTTAAGCAAAAAAAAAGGTCAAAGTTTTTCTCTTGAATTTCTTTTTATGATATTTTCTGTCAAATTTCTCTCCCAAGCGTAGAGCTATTTTCACATCTTCTCTGGTTTACTTTTAAATATTGTATTGATCAGCTAACTTATGCCAAGAAATTATATTTGCAGCATTTTTTTTAATCATTATTGATACATTTTTTTGTCATTTTAAATCAAAAATAGTCCTAACTTTCTATCATAAATGGCTTTTTTCAAGATCTCACCACAAGTTGAAAGTTTTAAAGCTATCATAATTCTTATATTAATAAAGTTATTATAATTCATTATTTTTAGTCATTTCTAAGCAAAAACAGCTAAATATTAACTCGTGAAAAATTTTCAATGACTTTATCTGTGAGTTTTCACCACAAAAAGTAAAGGTCCAATTTTATTTTTTAATTAATTGTAACTTAATCAAACTTTGACTGATTGATTAATTGTCACTGTTAGAATTTGTTTCTTTTTACTGCCTTAAATGGCATATTTTGGAGGTTTAATAGCTGAAAATAAATGTGTTTTGGGAAATTACAGTATAAAAATATCTGATGTTTTGTAAAATTAAAAAATAATTAATGATTATTTAAGTTTTTTCTCTTCCTCAGCCTGCAGGACCCAACAACCTTTTTGTGAATTATCTCTCCAGGATCCACAGAGAAGAGGTATTATCTGTAAATTACTTATTTTTCAGGATTTTATTTTAAAATAAAGGATGTTAACTTGGGTTTTGTTTGATGACAGGACTTCAGTTTCATCCTCAAAGGTCTGGCTCAGCTGCTTAATAATCCTCTGATCCAGACTTACCTTCCTCATTCGACCAAGAAGATCCAGTTCTACCAGGAGCTGCTGATCCTCTTCTGGAAACTCTGCGACTTCAACAAGGTTTGATGTTTGACTCCTGAAACATTGATTAATACCTGTAAAAAAGAAAATACTTTTTTTATAAGCAGCATATAAACAATTAAAAGTAGTTTAAATGTGCTTATTTGTCATGATATGGGCTTTTTGATGCTATTTCTGTTGCTTCATTTTGTAGAAACACATAATAGTCAAATAATTTAATAATACAAGCTTTTAGAACAGGCAGAAAATCTTCACGTAATGGTAACGTGTGTGTGCGTGTGTGTGCGTGTGTGTGTGTATATATATATATATATATATATATATATATATATATATAATGTTTTTGGTTAAAAGTCTTGATTTGTAAAGTATCTACAGGTGAATTTGTAAAATATCTACAGGTGAATTTTCTCAACCCCAAAAAAACAGGGTAATCAGGTACATTAATTGAAGACATTGAGTTATGGAATTTCCAAAAGAAATATGGGTCTAATTATTGAACTGCCTGTGTCCAAAATAAACAGCAATGAACCATATGTTATATCGACCACAATGTGTCAAAGTTTATCATTAAACCCTAAAAATTCCTGCAGTTAAACAACATTAAATTGATCACAGAGGTACTTGAATAGTTGTTTATAATGAAAATTGTGAATTTTGTTTAAAAAAATAAAGTCCTGTCGTGAAAGAACAAGAGAGAAATGACATATTAGAGAACATTTGTAGCATTTGAATATAGATGACTGAGTTTACGAGGCGTACTTGAACACACCAAACAGAAGTTTGGGAAAGTTTGAAAGACAAAAACAACAAGAAGTAGCTCCAGATTAAAGATTAGAAACTTATTTTGGGGCATTTTGTCTTTTATTAAATAGACCCTGTAGAGAGAGACAAGAAACAGGAAAAGGAAGTAGTTCTGAAAAAATATTAATCACATTTTTCAGACATCGGTGTAAAAAGCTGTATCTACTTGTCAGTGCTACGCTAACAGATGATGGTTTTACAGCCATGTTGGTAAATGATTACAGTTTTTAGGAAAATTTCAATATCATAAAACAGAATTCCTGCATACTTTAAATAGGAACATGTTTTTCCTCCTCACTTTGACCAATAGAACATTAAGCCAAACCTAAACAACCACCAAAAACCAAAAGCATCTAATCTAAAAGGTTTAATAACTTTTGAACCACTAATCATATCAATACATTGAAATAATTCTGGTAAAATGCAGTTTCCCAGCCACTGGAATCAGATATTCAATTGGATTTAAATGTTCAGAGGCTCTCCAGTAAATGTGGAAATGCTCCCTTTTTTCTGCAAAAATTAATTCACCATTAAAACCCATGTAGTTTGACAAATGGCAGCGGTTGTAGATCCTTGTTTGAATGTTCAGTCAATGACATGTTATGGAAAAAGTCACTTTTGCTTCAGTTTTCTTTGTTCTGTTACAATAAGCTTTGAATTTACTCTGAGCTTTCATGAACATCTACATGGTCTGTAAGTCGAAAATAGGAAAATACATGCTTTTCGCTGAAAAATGCAGAGGAAAGGTTAAGAAAAATTAACTTGGAAGTCACCACAAAAATATTTTTCATTTTTTAAAGGTTAAAAACTTATGGACATGTATAGTTTTGCTGCAAAGGAAGGGGATGAAAAATTTTAATCTGAAAAGGAAGTATGTAGTGAAGGAAAAGGTACAATAATTTCCACTGAGATGTAGTGGAGAAGACGTATAAAGCTGCAAAAATACAAAATGCACAAATAAACAAATTACAAGTACCTTAAATATGTAGCAAAACAAAAGTAATAAATTACATTCCATTAGTTGATCATTGTAATGACTTGGTTTTGTGTCGTGCTTGTCGAATGTTTGTAGAAATTCCTCTTCTTCGTGCTGAAGAGCAGTGATGTGCTGGACATGTTGGTTCCCATCCTCTTCTACCTCAACGAGGCCAGAGCAGATCAGTGTGAGTCATCTCTTTGTAATGATGTTTATTCGTCCAGAATAAGCTTAACGTTGGGTTGAACGTGCCTCGTCCTCTAAACAGCTCTTGTTTGTGTGTGCTGTTGTAGCCCGTGTGGGTCTCATGCACATCGGTGTGTTCATCCTCCTGCTGCTGAGCGGAGAGAGGAACTTCGGAGTTCGTCTGAACAAGCCATACACTCTCCGTGTGCCCATGGATATTCCCGTTTTCACAGGCACCCACGCAGACCTGCTCATTGTGGTAAGAGAAAGGCAAAGTGCAAGCAAAAACAACCTAAAAAATTCATTGCTTGGACTTCTTTATGAGTCACAGTGTGCACTAGTTTCTGCAGAAGCCCATGCAATGCAGTGTAATAGACTTTACAGATGAAAAACTGTTGTTATACAACTCAGTAAAGAGGATATATTAGTATTTTCTGCTGTATCCGTACACAAATATACTGCACACACAAACACCTACTCATAGACATTATTTTAGATTTGTAGAACAATTCACTAATCAAACTTTTTAGCTATAGTCAAACATATCATTTTTTCTAATCAAAACATAATTACAAATAATCTGCAACCTCCTAAAAATATTACACATTGACCCTTTAAAGACAAAAGTTGCCAAATATCTCAACTCTTATAACCTACAGAACAAAGACCCCCCATTTAGTTTCTATGCTCTCTATTTTCTGTAACAGCTAACAGGCACAACATGGCTTTGGCATTGCACTACTGTCATATCTGCTTATTTTGGTTACATACTCAGTTATGGATTAACATAACATTTCATTTTGGAGCTTGTTTAAAAGTTCTTATTCAGCCGTGTCCTGGCTTGTCTCTGCAGCTCACCTTTCTCATTTGCAGTTACAACATTTTGAAAGAGCTTCCTCCTTCAGATCAGGTCATCAGCTTCACTATTAGTGCTCTGATGAACTAATTAAACATTCACTGATATGATAACCGACGAAAAAACACAATACAACCACCAACAAAAGCAAATGCCTGAAGCAAATTATCAACAAAAAACACTCAAAACAAATACAATGGTGGTGTTACTTACACATCCAAAAAGGAGGAAGTAAGCACATAAAGCACAGTTAATACAGAGTTATCATCATTATCTCTGTGGTTTATAATCCAAGGTTTTGGTTGAATGTGGTTTTTAATGTGTTTTTTTTAATGTGTTTGGTTGATATTACATAAGAAAACCTGTAACAAGCCAAAAAAAAAAAAAAAATCCACCCCAAATGATCATTTTTGTGCCAAATATACTGCAACTTTTATCAGTTATCACTAAAACTTTCATCCGACCATGCATGTATCTTTCTTTTTTTTTTTTTTTCTTACAAAACTTAGCCAGGCTTCACTGCCTAACCTGATAAAAAATGCCACCATCTACTAGACTATACCATAACCCAGGTGTAAGAAGAATTCTGGAAGTTGTTTATTCTTGCTTTAAGCTCAGAATGTTCTGATCTGATTCTTTTTTTATATATTTTTTACATATAATTTTGCCACGGCTGTATGGTTTTACATGCATTGTCTTTATTTTTAATCAGATCTTCCATAAAATCATCACCTGTGGACACCAGCGTCTGCAGCCGCTCTTCGACTGCCTCCTCACTGTCATAGTCAACAGTGAGTACCACACATACATCTGATTGGATCACTCAGGTGTAACGTCGCCCCCTGGTGGCTGATTTTCCTTCTGAATTCACCCTCCCCAGTTTCTCCCTATCTCAAGAGTCTGTCCATGGTGGCAGCCAACAAACTGCTCCACCTGCTGGAGGCGTTCTCCACCCCCTGGTTCCTCTTCTCATCTCCGCAGAACAACCACCTGGTGTTTTTCCTGCTGGAGGTTTTCAACAATATCATCCAATACCAGTTTGATGGTGAGAGCAACATGTTTACATAGACGCAACGGTTTTTTTGGACACATTGAAGTACACATGGACAAATATGAGGTTCGGTGACTGTTTCAGCCTGATCTGCAGGTAGTTCTAAAGTATTATGTTGTTCTGAAAAGACAAAAAATTAGCTTCTATCTACATTTCCTAACCACTTTTCCTTGACCTTGGTGGATGCTGTACTGGTTGCCTGTGGTAAAACTGCAGTTTTCCGAAGATGGACGACAAAAGGTGCATCTTGTATTCTTCATCCTGTGATGTTTATGCAGGATTGAAATCGAGTCAAAATCTGACATCATTATTGTCATCATGATCATTATGAAGGACCTTCTAATGGTGTATTTGTCCTGTTCATCATGCCCATAACGTGTGCTGAACCATGGAGCAGATACTGTGACACCCTTAATGAACACAAACCTTAAACATCACATACGTGTAAAAGTCTGTGTATGACCTGCAGTGGATTGTTATCATATGTGTCAAAACTGTATCCAGTGACTTGTTTTATGTAAGTAGTCTTTAACTTTCTCATCAAGTTCTGTTTTTTTTAATAGAAACAAAGACCTTCAGGTGGTTTACTGTAAAGCAGGTGTGTCAAACATATGGCCTGTGGGCCAAAACCGGCCCATCAACAAGTCCAATCCGGCCTGTGTGATGAATTTGTGAAAGGCAAAAATTATACTGATGATATTAACAGTCAAGAGTGTCAAAATCCTTTTAGTTCAGGGGGCACATACAGACCAATTCAATCTCAAGTTGGTTGGACCAATAAAATGCTATTATAATAATCTATAAATAATAGCTCAAAATTTTTGTCTATGGTTCAGTGTAAAAAAGTAAAATTTCATGAAGATGTTTACACTTAGAAACTATCTTTTCACAATACGAACAAATATGAACAACATGAAATGTCTTGATACAAGTAATTTTAACAATATTCTGCCTGTTACTAAATGTTTTGCACCTTTGTAGATCCACTGTGATCTGTAAGTTTTAATGCACATGGGTAAATGATAAGCTGAGACAATATTATTAAAATTGCGATTACGTTTCTTAAGAAATTTCAGGTTGTTCATGTTATCCAATGCAATCCAATCCAATTCAACTTTATTTGTAAAGCACTTTAAAACAACTATAGCAAACCAAAGTGCTGTACAGAGGAATAATTAAAAGCAAAATAAAAGAATAAAATACAGAATAGATTAAAAGACATAGAAACTGTACAAGAAAAAAAAAATTAAAAAAACACAACAATTAAAAAAAACACAAAAAACAAGAACAATAAACCACTACCAGATTAAAAACAATAAAATAAAAATAATACCTTCTCATTTTGTAAAGGATAGTCTGTAGATGTAAATATTTTCATGATGTATTGTGCTTTTTTCACTCTTTTTGGATTTTGTATTACTTATAGGTTAGTATGGTCTTATTTTGCAGGTCTGGCCTCCTTCAGATCACATTGTGATCCCTGAACTAAAATAAGTTTGACACCCCTGCTGTAAAATATTCTGTCATATCATTGAAATTCATACAGTTAAACACAGTCCTGCACTCTATTTTTCATATTTCCATGACTTAACTATCAAAGTTTGTGGCCGTCAAGACAAAACTGTTGAATTACTCCTGTATTAAACAGTAAGTGCACAAAAAATGCTAAATAAACGTCCCTATTCTATTTTCAGGTAACTGTAACCTGGTTTACACCATTATCCGAAAGCGAAACGTCTTCCACCAGCTGGCCAACCTGCCATTGGACTCAGCGTCGATCCAACAAGCTCTGCAGAAGAAGAAGAAGAAGCCCGGGATCTCCAGGACCAGCTCCACAGAGGCCACAGAGTCCATGGAGGGTTCCAGACCCGCTGTACCTGCAGAACCCGGAACGCTCAAAGCCAGCTTAGAGGCCACGCCAGGTTAGATCGTTCACTCCAGTCACTGTGAATAAAACGAGGGAGGCAGCGTTCAGTCCATACCAGACTATAAGTTGGTAGGTTCAAACAAAACCTTTAACAGCAGCTCCAGCTGGAAGAAGAAACCAGTGAAGAGAGAATGGAATGTGTTCCATGATTGTATGTTTGTTTTTTTAGAGTCAAGGTTCCTGTTTAGACCATCTAAACAACATCACAACTAGGAAGACCATAGAAAACTGATTTAGAGTAGACAAATATAGAAGATAAAATGCATGGATATTGTTTCAACTTAAAAAAAATATATAAAATTTTAATAATATTTACAGGCCAAGTAGTTTTAAGTGCATCATGGTAGATATAATTTGTCTTTTTTGTTGTCACGCTGTATTATTATAGTATTATTATTATTATTATACTCTACATACTTTAAAAAGCAGCTTATGAAATGCTTTGACAACCAAAAAAAAGCTCTTGTATAGAGATAACAGCATAACAGAAGAACTTCAGTGTCACTATTAAGCAGTACAACAGCAAAATAAAGTTTAAAGTAAATATGAAAAAAGCAACACAAGAAATGATTCGGCTCAAATAATAATAGCAATAAGGGATTTTCCACAAAAATGAACGAAAACAATAAAAGCAGTGAAGAAATGTAAAGTAATAAAAGAGAAGATTTGTCAACAGGAAAAGTGAATGAAAATATTAAAATCACATGAAACAAACAAAAAAAAGTAAAAATCTGTCTTTTAGTTTCCAGCTTCATCACAGATTCTGTCGTTTCCCTCAGGAATCGATAAAATAACAGAGAAGTCGCAGGTTAGTGAGGACGGCACCATGATCGCCATTCCACATTTAGACTCTGCATCGATGACGACCGATGGTGGTGGCGCCGTCGGTGGAGCCAGCGACACCGAGTCCAACTCCGAGAGAGACCCTGAAGTATGCAACGACCTGCACTTACGCACAATGACTCACAATGACCCACTGCACAACAACAACAGCAGCATTTATCAAGCATTTAATGAAACACTTATTATAACTTTGAATAAAACTATGGATAAGATTTAGAAAGTAGATGCTGCTGCGCATCTTTCACCTTAAAACCAATGTTAAATATTAAATAATCAGGAAATTCTGTTTGTCAAAGAGAAGGAAGATCAAGTCCTTTAATGTTATATCTGTTTTTTTCTGCCTTTTCATTTGTGGATTTTAAGAAAATTACATTACGCTTCTCTTTTCATCACATTAATATCTGTTGACACATTTATTAAACACTTGAATTAACTTTTATTGATCAGTAATAATTTAATTGTGATCATGATTCTTGATAATGAAGATGCAGAAAAATATAAATGCACAGCAAATATTTTTACAGATATTTTAAGGACCTTCAGACTGTCATAAATCACACTTTTACGAGAGATCATGGCTTATTAACCCTTAAAAATCCTGAGCTACTTTTATGGCATCTTCCAAATAGACTTTTCTGTATATTTAACCTTTCCAAAGTGGTTTATGAACATTTATTATGATATTATCCTCTGCATTTTGCATTGTTTCAGTGAAAAGGAAGTATGTTCCTATATTTCATTTACTGATCATATAGATGTTCATAAAAACTCAGAGTAAATTCAACATAAAATGACTTTTCCCGCAGAATTTATCATTAACTGAATGTAAAAACAAGCATCTACAACCACTGTTATTGGCTGAACTCCATGGGTTTAGTTGTGGATCAGTGTTGTAGAAGATGACGGTGTTTGCGTGTTCACTGCAGAGCCTCTGAACGTCCAGATGGGCCAAATCTGATGATGATGAAAAAACAAGAACCTGTACTTTACCTGAATTATTTCTGTGTATTAATAGGATTATTGATTGGAAATTATCAGACTTTTTAGATCAGTAGTTGCCGTTTAGGTCTTTGAGGGTTGACATCTGGACGAGGTCAAGGGCGTCACAGATGGACCGCCCACTACTTTTTGATTCATAACAGTTTAACCAGACAAGTTTAAGATAAGTATTGCACATAATTGTAAAGGTCTAAACGCCATCTTAAACATACTCAAAGGGCAAAATTTAGTTTCAAATATTTTTAAATGAAAAATATCCAAAAACTCCTGCGTCACAGATGGACAAAAAATTAACGTCTATTTTTTGAAAGAATTACAAAGTTCTGAAAAGTGAACTTCCTCTGATATTTTCATCCTCAAATGTATTCAGTGTACACATTAAACCCCGTATTTTACAACTGAATAATAGCTTAGAGGAAAAAATATTTGATCTGACCTAAATAGCAAGAGTTTTGAAAAATGGCAGCGTCACGGATGGACAACAAAAGTAAATATCAAATTAAACTTTTTTATTTAAATTATCAATATCATATACATTTATTTTTACAATATTTACAACATACAAATATTAAAATTATATTCTAATATATTTTGCATACATATATGCATTTATTAATTTTAAACACTGTGCGTTTAGAATATGACGTAAATAATATAATAGTCAAATATCAATGTATTTGGGATAAATTTAGTTTATTTATGAGAGTTTATAAAATGAACCCAGAACGACGGCACAAAACTGTCACTTTCCAAACATTCACACTCATAAAACTCCTCAAATTTTTTTTCACAAATTTTTTTTCTCATTTCAAAATGTATTTTCCTGAAAATATAAGTAATTACCTACCCAAAAATAGAAGTTTGGTGTAGATTATTACCTCCACCAAGGAACGACGGAGGTTATGTTTTAATCAGGGTTTGTCTGTCTGTCGGCAAAATAACTCAAAAAGTTATGGATGGATTTTCAGGAAATTTTCAGGAAATGTTGGCACAAGGAACAAATTATTACATTTTCGTAGTGATTGGGGGGTGGGGGGGCTGATCTGCTTTGGCGGAGTTCTGCGTTCTCTGAGTGCATTTCTAGTTGTAATTGAATTTATTTGACCAGATGCTTGACTTCGCCCATCTGACTCTCCTCATCAGTGATTATATCTGGCTTTATAACTAATGGGTGAACCTTGTGGTTTTGGTTTTTTTTTTTTGTCAGGTTTACCACACAGAGTCCGAAGCAGTGAGGAGTCGTCTGTCGAGTGTGTCGTCATCTGCCTGGAGTCCTAATTCAGACTGGGTCAGGATCCTCTCCCCTGCGTTTGTTCGTCTTTCCGTCTGTTCATTGCATCGAATCACTTCATGGAGTCTGTGTTTCCAGGTGTTGTCGTGGAAGACGAAGCTCCCTCTGCAGACCATCATGAGGCTGCTGCAAGTACTCGTCCCCCAGGTGGAGAAAATCTGCATCGACAAGTAAGAACGTCCACGTCTGCCTCTCAGATACACATGGGATGTCATTAAATCAGCATCCACTAGAATTTCACTGTCTGTCACTTGGATATGTACTGAAGAAGGCTGAAAATGGCACTTTTTTGTTTTCATCTATGGTTTTTTTTTCTGCTCATATGTAATTTTTTCCTGTTTGTGTTCAGAAATGTAAAGTAAAAAATATCATGACTCATAAAATTGCATAATGTTATAATTTGTAGCATTCTTTATTTTGTTACATTATGTTATTTTTACATGACTTTTTTTCATATTTAGAGCTTTTTTCTGAAAAATAATGACTTTTGCTCCAAACATTTGCCTCCTTTTTGTTTTGTTGTTTATTTCTCAGATTTGATTACATCTAAAATAAATGTTCTCAGCTATTTCAGGTCAGATTGATCAGAAACTCAATATATGGGTTTTTGTAATTGAGGCACTGATGTGAGGGTAAAACTTACACTGCACCTTTTTTTATGACATTATGACTTTTTGTCATAAGTTGCAACATTTTCTTCTACAATGATCACCTTTCTCTCATTAAATCCTGACTTTGTTCTGTTACATTATAACATTTTGGCACAATTTCAGAATTTTTCTGTAAAATAATCCCATTTTCCATTCTGTCCTAGACTTTTTTTCCCCTCCAAATATGGGTGTATTATGATAGCCATGACGGTACTTTTACTCAGTATCATAAAAATTACAGTTTTGTTTGTGCTACATTAACACCCTTAATTTTTTTTTACCTTAATTGTGTTTTGAATTAAATTAAACTTCATTTTGACCTAATAGGTTCTGAATCGATATGAATTTATTCTCATTATATCCAGAGTTTTTGTTATTAAAGTATGAGCTTTCTCTGTCATATTATTGTTGTTTTCACAAAATAATGCTTTCATTAATTTATTTTCCGAAAAATAATATGATGGGGAAAATCATTTATTTCTCATAATTTAAAGACAAAAACTCAGGATTTTATGAGAATAAATTCATATTCGTTCTGAATTTAATTTTAAACTTGTAAATTCTGAACAAATATGTTTTTATTCTCATAATGTCCTGTCTTTTTACCATTGAAATATGAGTTTTCTGTCATGTTATTATTCATCATCTGAGTTTCACTTAATGAATGCATCAAAACATGAATCTAAATCCTTACCTTCATATTGTTCTATCAGACTGTTGCATTAATGGTTCAGATTGTTTTGATCCACATTTGTCATCGTCTTCAGGGGTTTGACGGACGAGTCAGAAATCCTAAAATTCCTTCAACATGGGACGCTGGTGGGCCTCCTGCCCGTCCCTCATCCCATCCTCATCAGGAAGTACCAGGCCAATGCCGGCACCGCCATGTGGTTCCGTACATACATGTGGGGAGTCATTTATTTAAGGTAAAAGTAACACAAACACCCTGATCCGGACCGGACTGGTCCAGAAGGTCACAATAAACACCTCATACACTGACTCCTTTCTCTCTTGTTGTCATAGAAACGTGGATCCCCCGATTTGGTACGACACAGACATCCGGCTCTTCGAGATCCAGAGGATTTAGAGGAAACCTGCTGACTTTTGATTTTCTCTCCTTAAACTTTCATCCAATAAGATTCTCCAGTTTACCTGAATTACACCAGAACTCAAACCAAAGCAGGATTTGTCATCTTTTATTCTTTTTGTTTTGATTTTTTTGCTTTTATTTGACTCTATCATGGGGTAACTTTTTTCCTCTTTTCAGTTTGACAAAATCATCTCAATCTAAAGGACCTTTTTGACAAACTGAGTTGTCATGAAAGTTTCAGAAAAAAGTTTGAGTTAAAATAATAGTCAGTTTCTTTTGCCAAATATAATTCTCAATAATTTAGTTTTGCACATCACAAATGACCTGTATCATTAGCAGATGCAGCAGAAGTGATAAGTATGTTTTGCCATATTGGATCAGAGAGGGAAGTTTTGGCCTTTTTTATGTATTTTACCCTTCCATATATTTGGAGTTTTTTCCATATATGAAGCAGTGGAACGGGAAAGTAGCCAAATCGCTTTATGTAGAATGCTGCAGTACTGAAGAGTACTAAAAAGGAACTCAAAAAGACTGACCTCTCCATGAGACAGGAGGTGTTTTCTGTCATTTACTGGCACAAAAGATGCACACATTAAGAAAATGCTTTAAAATGTGAATGTTACATTCAGAGTTTAGAACTGAAGACATCAGTTTGAACTCAGAGGAGAAATAAAGCTTCATTTTGACAGTGAAACCACGCATCGTCCAATGTATGATCACATAATCAGCATCAGACAGTTTGTGCTCATGAATTCAGGTTTATTAAAATGATTTACACCCATCAGTCATAACATTTGAACACTGACAAAGTACTAAGAATATATATTATCTCATTACAATGGGACTTGTCGGTAGGTGAGATAAATTAGTAAGGAAGTGAACATTTAGACCTTCAAGTCGATGTGTTAGAAACCGTAAAAATATGACCTGAGTGAAATTATGATGGTAAAATCACAGATCTTGTTTATTCCCAATTTAAGGTGGTTCATACCTACCAAAAGCAGGGTTCCTACAGGTTTCTAAAAGTTAGATTTAAGGCTTTTTAAACACCTTTTTAAGACTACTTAGAACGGAATTTAATGCTTATTTGACGGCCATATGGGTTGGAACGGGTGGTTAGACTAACGTTAGTTGCTTTGCAGGTTGGGCATTTCCCAGACACATTTGAACACAACACAGCCAACAAGTTTATGGTAACACAACTTAAGGCCTGGAAGAAAACTCTAAGGATCTCTCTTTAAACATTAAAATGCCTTTATTACCATGGCATGGTCATATCTAGACCATAAAATCTCCTCAAACAAACTCTTTTTTTGATCCTAGAAGGATTCCTTCCCATTAATTTTTGATATATTCAGACCTACCATATAAAATTTAATACCTTTTAAAGACTTTTTTAAGGTATTACGTGCAGATTTGAAATTTAAGACTTTTTAAGACCCCACAGGAATCCTGAAAAGTATGTAAAGAATATAAACTAGATCTCAACCAATCCAACATCTATGGGAGCAGAACATCATTACCACCTGTCTCATATTGTGTAGGTTCCCCTTTTTCCACAAAATCAACTCTGAAATGCAAATCATAGAGATGTTTCAGTGTTACTAATGATTTAACAGCTGTGATGAATAGGACCTCAGCGCTTCAGTGGTGTACCTGGTCCACATTGTTCTGCATTATATTAACCCTTTCATGCATTAATTATGAGAACCTTAGTTGAGATATTTTTCTTGAGTGTCTTTATTCCTCCTTAGGCATGAAAAAAAATGCAATTGAGTTTTTTTTTCATGTAGTTATAAAAATGTGCACTCAGCTACACCATGTATTTAAGTTTTGAAGCAAAGAAACATGTATTTAAAACCCAATATCAGAAAGTGATGGGAAAATGATGAGGTAAAAACATTGTTAATGCTACTAATCTGATGTTTTCTCACATTTTAGCATACTCTAATACTAGTTATTACCTTATGGAGACGATATGCAAAAAAAAAAAAAAATTACAGTCTAACAATTGATTTACACTGAAACATGTTACTGCCAATCAGGTTTATCAAGAACAGCAAAGTTACCAGTAATGGTACGAATCGCAGTGTATGAGATGGTGCTTTAGCGTCCACTGTGTTGGGTGATATGCAACTAAAACAACAAAACCTGTGAATATATAAGAGAACAGCTGTAGAATAGCTGCACACTGGAGTAACCACAATGCATGAAAGGGTTAAATATTAAACTTCTTCTACTTTGTCAACATCTGCTGTACATGGGTATGGTTTGTCATCCTGTTTACAGTAGTTACCAACAAACCAAAACGTTTTAATTTTAGTATTTTGTTATTGTCAAAGTTAGTGTCAGAGGGAACGCAACCTGTTACCAACTTAATTTCTCATGGCTCAGGGTGGACAGTTGGATTTTCTTTACACCTGGTAAATGACCTTCACTCCCTCCAGGTTTAACAGAATTTGAGGCCACCTCCCATTTGGTTTGTCCTTGCTTAGTCCATTTTTTTGGTCAGTACTAACCACTGCAGACCAGCAACACCCAACTAGACCTGCAGTTGTCATCACCGTTACAATGTGGACCCGGTCAAAGTCACTCAGCTCCTTATGTTGCTCATTTTGCTGCGTCCAACACATCCGCTTTGGTGATTAAAGGTACCACTGTAATGAAATAATCAATATGAATACTTCTGTCAGTTGTCAGAATGTTACAGCTGATTGGTGTTTATTGTCCAATGCAGGAGCGAATTGCTTACACAACGATAATTTTATTGTCAAAAATAGATGAAAGGACTGCATTAATTGTGTTGAACATTCTAAACTGATTATTCACTCTGCTATTTATCCAAGAACTTGTTTAAATACCAAAAACTACTGAAACTGCTCTTTGGATCATCATTTATTGTGTTTCTACCAAAACACCGGTCAGTAACATTTTTAACATTTACAGAGGCTGGATGGAACATTAATTCAAGCGACAGTTGAGTTATTATGCGTTTAGGATCTGGATAAGTGTGTCTAGGTCGTGTCTACAGTTTTTCTACTTCAGTCTTTGCTGGTCGGCCTCTGGTCGTCATGCCGACAGCAGCAGCTCCATCAGAGCTCCTACCGAGTGCATCCTGTAGAAAACACTGAGCGGCTGGCCCAGGTTGACCAGGACGAACCACACGGTGAAGCCGAAAAACTGTTTCCCCAGGCCGTTCTCGAACTGAGGGTGGACTCCAAACGCGGGGATGACCCACAGCTGGAAGAAGAGGAGGGACAGTTAAGAAAGACGATGTTTACAAAAGGGTTATTGGATGCTATTGGATGCACTTAATGGTGTTCATGGTGAATTATTCATGTGTTATAAAGTTGTCAAAATATCTACATTCCAGACCAGCTGTTTTCCTATCTCTGTATTTGTCATGTGGAAAGAATCAGAAAATCCAGACAGAAAATACAATCCTTCTTTCCTTTTTCCTTTTTCTCTAGTTTTGGTCACCTCCAATTCCTGAGTAAAACAATCACCAATACATAGCATTGTAGCATGTTTTCTTAACAGAATAGTAGCCTTATTGTATAACTTCAACAGTTTTTGTAGATTTTTACATGAAATTTCCCTCCCAATACACCCAAGTTAGGTTTTTCATTACTACCGTAAATTTTGGACTATAAGGCGCAATATCAATGAACGGGTCTATTTTCATACAATAAAACGCACCGGAATATAAGGCGCATTAAGCGAAACAAAACAGTCAGCTGGGACCACACTAGAGCCTGATATCTTAGTCCAGGTCTCCACGATCCACTGGCAGATAGTGCCGTAACTCGCCCGGTGTTGCCTCCCTGCCTTGGCAAATGTGTTCGCCTTCTGTCATCCAATGCTCCTGCGCTGCACGTCGGACTCTGGGCCGGGCTCCACGCTGAACAGGTCGGACTTTTGTGTATAAAAACGTGGGCAAACTCATTGCACACGCAAAATAATTTACAAACTGATTTAGTAACAGTGCGCATAGTTTACCACAGTGAATATGCCATATGGATCATGTACATGTATTGTGTGTTTGCTTGGAGGAGGAAATGTAAATATGTTAATTTAGCACAAGCAAAGTGATTCATCAAACCCGGAAGCAATTTTGCTCAGATAGTGCGTCTATATTTAACCCGTGTCAAAGCCAGATGCACACGCTTTGTGTGCATACATGGATGCGGTTATTGTCCAAGAAGGAGACACTGAAACGGTCAGACTTTGGGCCAGGCTGCACGTCGGACTCGCAATTTAACTTTGAATGATCTGTTGACACCAATATTTTATACACACACACCGTAATATTATGTTAAAGCACAATACGTATCACTCCGCAAGGCTCCTGATTACGGTAACCGTAATGCTCCGACAAGCGGTGCGGCTTCGTAGTTTACCAAAGTCGTACTAAAATATTTTGACGGATTTTTGAGCACCGTGTACCACATAAAATCGGTTCAAGGTCAGTAAGCACAACCAGAATTAATACATAAGGTGCACCGGATTATAAGGCGCACTGTCGATTTTTGAGCAAATTAAAGGATTTTAAGTGCGCCTTTTAGTCCTAAAATTACGGTAATATGAATTCTTCACATTTATGCCACAAAATTACACCTTTGCTATTGTTATAATAAGAAATTGTTTTGAAATGTTATTGTTTTTGTCTTTGGTGGCCACATTTTTCTTAAATAGCATTGATGACATTATGAAATATTCTCAAAATACTACTTTCTAACTTCTACATTTGAATGAAAAAGTCACAATGCTATCCTTGCCCAGTTCCTCAAACAGTTTTTTTTAGTGAAACAATGCAATTTTCTTGTTCATTTTCTGACTTTTACTACATATTTAATTCTTATTTTGACTTTACATCAAAATATTAATCAAATTCTTCCAAACTTTCCTCTTTACACAGGTTAAAAACATGCTGACTGTATCAGTAATTCTTAATTTTCATCAGTATGATACATCCATTGCCTCTTTTGTGTCAAGTACCTATATTATACTATGTGCTACATGACTATAATTGATTCAGAAATAATTCATTAAAGTAAAATATAATTATTAGTTGCACCTTAGTCCTGTTTTAAAGGGTGTCATAACTACTGAAAGTCACTTAAAGATGCATAAATTACCATGATGTTTGAGAGAATGAGGAAAGCACAGATTTCCTGTATCACTTTCTTGGTCCAGGTCTTTTTCCCATCATGCTCTTGGGCAGGAGGAGGTGCTATGTTTCCCTCCATCAGTGCGATATTTGCCTTCCTCTCCTCGTGTGATGCAGTAGAGGTCTTTTTCTTTGGCTGCAAAGGTAGAGTAGTTTATGACAGAGCCTCCTAAACCCAGTTGCCCCTAGCAGCCACAGTTCCATCTGTCTTGCCATGGTAATGCTACATGACTCTTGTAATAATAGATACATCCCCGTAACCAGAAGAACACCAACTGAAAGCTCAACAAAACCAATTGTTGGAAAACAGAACAAAACTCAAAAAACAAGCACTTGAAGTTGAATATGAACAAATATCTAAAACAAGCGAACAGTCTGCAAAAGCACTGCTAACTGCTAAGCTAACACTAAGCAGATGTAACAGCACAAGTATTGTTTCTCTAACACTAAAACTGAACAAGACAGACAACAGCAAAAATGAAGGTCACACTAGCGCACTCTAGATGTGGTAGTTTTTATGCTGTTATGTGTTCGTGCATGCTGTACCTCATTTGTCCAGCAGTCACCGCCAAAGTGTTCTGGCCATAGCAACATGATTGTAAGGCTATTTTATGCCAAAATTACAAATATCTCCCAAAATATTAGTCCTATCAACTTGCCATTTTTGCTAGTCTCTTCCTGGAACAAAAATGCATAAGTATGCTAAACTGCAGCAGTCAGCTCTTTCCAGATTTTGTGTGAATTCCCGGACACACACACACACACACACCCACACACACACACACACACACACACACACACACACACAGAGGCCACTCGGCTTTTATAATATAGATTATGAAGAAATGATTATGAGTGTTGTCTTACCTTTGCTGTTCTCTGAGCATAACTTGATTTTATATGAATGAAACTTCTGCTATCGGCTAATTCAATGTTTTGTGTTGCATTGAAATGATTCCCTCTGGAAACAAATGATCCAGGGTTTAACAGGTTTAACCCATATAGACCCAGTGCTACTTTTGTGGTAGTTCCCAAATGATTTTTTTTTGTATATTTAACATTTTTAAGTGATAAGTCACCATTTATTATGAAACAATCCTCTGCATTTTGTATTTTTCCAGTGAAAATCAGGTATTTTCCTATATTTAATTTACGATCATGTAGAGGTTCATAAAACTCAGATTAAACTTGAAGGTTATTATACCAAAAAACAGAAAAGTGAAGAAAAAGTGATTTTTTTCAGTAAAATATATCATTAACTGAACATGATACAAATGTCTGCAGCCACTGCTATTTATCAAACTCCATGGGTTTTACTGGTGAATCAATGTTATAGAAGATGACGGTGTTTCCACGTTCACTACGGAACCTCTGAACATCCAAATGGATCATATCTGATGACCATGAAAAGGTGACAAACTGTATTTTACACCAGTTATTTACACGTATTGATGGGATTAGTGGATTAACAGGTATTAGACATTTTAGACCAGTATTTGGGTTTGGGTCTTTATGGGTTAAAGAAGATCTGACCTGAGTCCAGTGTATGAAACCTTCAGATGACATGAATGAGTTTTACCTTGAATATGCTGCTCCGCTGCTTCTCCTTCTTCTTGGCCAGTAGACTGGGGTGTCTGTGGAGGCCTTCGATGATGAAGATGTTCTGGAGGATGAGCTCTAGTAGACTGAGGAGGGAGTAGGACAGGTCCAGGTCTCCCAGAGTCCCCCTGGTCCCCACAGCGAGGGCCGCCACCAGAGAGAAGTAGGACAGGGCCAGCTGACCCAGAGCCGCCGCCACCAGGAGGATCACATCCAGGCTCCGAGTGGGGTTGTGGTCCCCCTCGTGGGCCCTCCTCTCCAGCCTGTGGACCAGCAGACCGGCCAGCGAGCACAGAGACATGACAGGCATGACGGCCAGATGGTACCCGTAGAATAAGAGGAAGGCCATGAGGCGGCGCTGGGGCTGGCTCACCCACACCTGGTAGAGGATGAAGATGGTCACCCCGGCAACGAGGACCAGAACTCCAGACACGAGGCCGTAAATGATCCCACCTTGGTAGACGATGCGGAAGGTGAGCTTCTGGTCCACGTGGTGATGGTGACCTGGGCTCATCCTGCGGCCCACGTTCTTCCACATGACGTAGATCATGCAGCCCGCCATCAGGTAGTACTCGATGTTGAAAGGGTAAAGGATCTCATAGCCTTTCCTGAAGGTGAGACAGGCTGCACTGGCACTGCACTGACACAGCGTCAGGTTGGAAAGTCCTGGAAGCAGAAACGGAAGAATAAACCAGCTCAGTCTCCAAGAAATGATAGTTACAGATGGTGGCAAAGCAACACAAAAACATAAACTCACATCCCGTGAAATATGATTATGTACAGAGTAAGTCATATGACATTATGACATTATTGAGTGGATGAAAAGTTATAAAACAAGTAAAGAAGTTACTCAAATGTCTAATTTTGTTACATTTATACATTATTATTCTTGCAAGTCCCAGAATATTTGCATCTTTACCAAATCTCTAAGTACAATTTAGTTGCATTTGCTTCATTAATTTTGGTTAGAAGGAAAAAAAAGCAACAAAAATGAGCAAAATAAACCAAAACAATTGACACAAATGAATGAAGTAAGTAACAAAATGACCAACAATATTAACAGAAAAGTGAAAGCTAAAAAAGCTAGTCTAAACAGATGGTGAAATGTGCTCTTAAGTAAAGTTAAATTTAGTCAAATTAGAAATTAAACCAGTACATTCTAACAATTTTACGATTTAAAAAAAAATGTCTGTGTTGTGCAGTTTTATAGTAAAATAAAATAGTCTTATAGATATATATCTGAAATTTTAAACACTAAAACACAAACAGATAAATAAGATATACTGCAAAATGAAATCTTATTAAACAATATCACCTTTTCTGATTATTATTGTGATTATTATTTTTATTATTATATTTTAACATCCCATAAAATGGATTGTTTTAAATAAAATACAGTAGATTATTTTCTTCATGGAATTTCATTGATTTTGATTTGGTGAAACACTTTTAGAAGCAGTTCTGAAGCTGCTGGGTGATGTTCTAATTTTCTGTACATATGTGTCTTTCCATGTTTGTATTTCTACCTGCTGAATCGAAGTCTTCTGTATTTTCAGTTGCGTTGGTGTTTCCGAAGCTGATGCGGTGATCCTCCTTCTCCAACTCGATCTCCTGGTGGATGGTGTCCTCCGTCACGGCGTTCAACCACAGCAGCAGGTCGGCCGACAGCATCACCATCAGCCCAGACCTGAAACCACAGGAAACACGCAGAAACATAGTCACACATCACTGAGGAAAATAAACCAGTGTAAATCTGTTCTATTTACACAGAAAATAGAAATATACATAATGAAAAATGTATTTAAAAATACACGTGAAGTTACCTGGTGAGTATTTTGTGTCTGTGAATGCAGTCTTTGGAGTGAGCCCACAGTAAATATGTCTACAACAAATAAAAATAAATAAATAGAAGTTAATCAGACTTACATGGTCCACATTTCAAGCTGCTTAATAATTAAAAGTTAATTATTTTTAATTATTTGTAATCTGGACCTAAAAAGTCATTTTAGATAAAGCATGAACATTTTTAGCTTTTTCAAGCAAATAACTTGTATTTCTTGGTAAAATTTCTAAATTTACATTAAAAAATGTGAATGTTCTCAAAGAACAAAGTGGAAGGGAAAAAAATAAGGGGGGGGTATATTGTCAAAGATTATAAATAATAAAATTCATGAGAAAAACTAACAATGTATGTGTAACAAAAACATGGATGTTCTCTCAGAATAAATCTGTAAATTTATGAGGAAAAAAACCTAGACTAGAATTAAATGGTCCAAATTATCATGGAAAACTTTTATGAAATTACACATTATAAAACACAATTATAAGATAAAAAAAAAAGGAAATTGTCTCAGATTATTGTCTTAAAACTAAAAATTCTTAATCAGAATCCTGCATAAATCATACGTCATCATAAAATGGAAGATACAGAAACAATGAAATGCACGACAAAAATACCATATTATCAGTATTTTAGACACAGATCGTGTTTTCAGGACTTTGTGTCGACCTCCATCTGACTCTTCTGTCGTTCACATTTGCATTAAAGAAACAAGTGGTTTTGGTTTCTTCTATACATAGTGTACGAATATTTTTACTGAACACTGAATCCACTGGTTTGCATGAAACCACCAACCTGATATTGAAAACATGCAGGTGCACTGACCTTTCAATGCCCTGAACTTTTTACACTCTGCTTAACATCATAGTTGTTACATTTGCTGGTTTGTCTCTTTATTTTTGTGTTTTGTTTATTCAACCAAGGCTGAAAGCTGTAGGGAAAATATAATTTATTGAACTCAGATGCAAATAAAATCAACAAAATGACGCTGCTAAATTAACTGAAATTATATAGATCCAAAAAATTAAACTGATTGTCCAGTTTAATTCAGTGAAATAAATTATAAAAACATTTATTCAGTTATGGATGAGACAAGATATATTAATTCATTAATAACCAGCTTATTTAGATTCTTTCATTTCGATTTGATCCGATGTTCATGTTTGTAATTCTTTTTGAGACCGCACAGCTCTATTTTTTCCTAAGATTAAAATAATTTGGCTCAAAATTATATATTTTATCAAATAAACAGTTCTGTAAATTATATTTCAGAGGTTTTTTTTTTATCGTACATTTTCCAGTTTCTATCAATATAAACTTTCCTCATAATAACTGAAAACACTAAAAATTTATAAAACTGGACCCAAACTAGCTACTTCCTCAAAATAAAATCCCATAAACTCTAAAAATAGACTGAACCTAAAAAGTAAATTGAATTTCAAAACAAATCTAAAGTAACAATCATTGTAAAATGTCAATAACTATGACTTTTTATTCAATATTCTACTATTTTAGCTTTTTTTTTTTTAACCACATTTTGGACTATACTGTTAAAAGATATGTGTTTGCTTGTGATATCATACGAGATTGTAGTTTTAGCATCAAAACTTATACTTTTCTATAAAAACAAGGGATTTGACTGTAGAAAATGTGTGAATACAATCAGAAAACAGTAAATATCAATATTTTACATTAACTGATTGTTCAAGTTTCAGATTATTTTTTACGCAGGCAACAATGTCATCCAGCTGTTTCCAAATATTTATTGAACATAAGATTAAAATGTATAAAATCAGGTATATATATGTATAATATTATGTAAATAATGCAAATTTCCCTGTTGTGGTACTAATAAAGAATTTTCTTATCTTACTACTTTAATTATAGATTTATTTAAGTTCTATATTTAAGAAGCTCTAATTTTATTCAGTTTTATCACTCTTTGCATTTAGGTTAATAAACCAACATTACATTTATAGATATAGTATGTGTTACAACAATAGACTGAAAGCAAATTGCAGATGTTTGATCAACTGTCAGATTTCAGCCCTTTTCTCCATTACTAATCGACTATATTTTGTTTTTCTCCCTGGTTGTGTCTTCTCAGATGAATAATCCGCCCCTTGTGATGAATAATGAAGGAACTGATTCCTTTTTTCTTGTTATTTGTACATTTCAGGGCACAGATGAGCCAATAAACGCTGTTTACCTGTATGGCCAGAAAGGGAGCTTCGATGAAAGGTGAAAGCACTTGAGCAGCAGGTTTACACTCCTTCATACTGAGTAAATATCCAATCCTGCAGACAAACACCAGCAGACTGAACACGGCGAAGAGCATCAGCACCACTGGCACACAAAACACACAAACAGAATGTACGGTTAGTTTATACAAGTCTGCTTTTATTACACAGAACTGTAATGTTATAAAGCACCTACATGTCTGTCACTTTTTTAAGGTCTTATCAAGTCTATCTATTTATTTCCATATGATGATCATGATTATTTTTTTTTTTTTATGTCAAATGAATAAATACAGACAAAAACAAGTGATTTCACCATTAACCCATAAAGACCCAAACAGCCACAGGTGATACAAACCATCTACAGATATAAACTGTTTAATTCCTACTAATCCTATCAGTACATGTAAATAACTGGTGTAAAATACAGTTATTCATCTTTTCATGGTCATCAGATATGACCCATTTGGACGTTCAGAG
>JAPQRP010000013.1:25814863-25837545 GCA_037367295.1 Apogon hyalosoma
TCATCTTCTACAACATTGATTCACCAGTAAAACCCATGGAGTTGGATCAATGACAGTGGATGGAGACACTTGTTTTTTCATTCAGTTAGCAATGTCTTTGCTGAAAAAGTAACTTTGTCTTCATTTTTCTCTATTTTGATATGATTAACTGAATTTGCTCTTAGTTTTCATGAACATCTACATGATCAAGGGAATTAAATATATAAAAGTGCATGACTTACACCAAAAAATGCAAAATACAGAGGATAATAAAAAAAAAAGAAAGAAATGAGTCATAAATCAGTTAAGAAAGGTAGAAATAGAAAAAAAAACATTTGGGAACTGACACAAAAGTAGCTCTGGGTCTTTATGGGTTTAAAACACCAACATAGATGATTATAGTTACAACTACAACAATATACAGTTAATTTTTGACAATATCGTGCAAAAATTGTTTGTCATTGCATTTAGTTGTTCGCATTTAATATAGTTTTATTGTCAGTAATTACGTATTGGTTTGTCCTTAAGAAATTATATAATATTTTAGAACTATAATTAAAAAGGTAATTTTTGGTCATATCACATAAATGTTGCATGTTTTTATGCTACTTTACATATTATTTTATATTTCTACATGTTATGATTAAAAATCTACAGAACAAACAAGCAAAAAATTCTTTAAACTCGCAGATTTCTTTTACAGAGCAGACACCAGTACCTGAACAGACACAGAGGTTGTTTAAAATAGGAATGCATTTTCCTGTTTATTCAATCTATCTATTTATTCCTATTTTACTACGCAAATTGTAATAATTAGTCACTAAAATCACATCATCTTGCCTTCAGTCCAATGAAAACTGAGATCATATTAATCCGAATAATGAGTTAGTATCTCAAAATAATGAAAAACTCTCCAAATAATTGAACTTTCTTTAGATACTGAGAAATTTCATCAAAAATAAAGAGTAACCTTCTCAAAGTGATGAGGCAGTATCACAACAGTATCTAAAAATAATGACATAATAGTATTATTTACTAAACATGAAAATGATATGAGACAGGTAGAAAGGGGATTTTTGGAATAAAGTACTTTTATACTGAAATACTTACATTTTATGATACTTTATAATGTATTTTTTCATCCAGGTCCTGGTAAGATCCCCTTCTCTACTATATCCTGTACTTTTTAGTATTTTCCAGATTCAGATTAAACCCAAAAAGCCTGAATAAATGTCTTAAGTGTTTTGTATAAATTGTAAAATATGTTTTCATCATAATGGTATTAAACCAGGTCTTACAGATAACGGTGACTCCCCCGGCGTGGTGGTCTTTATGTGGACTGACCCCCGGCTGCTTCCTGGCCCACAGCAGGTACCAGAGCATCCAGACCAGACTGAAGCCCATCAGAACCAGCAGGAACACCTGGGGCTCCTGGTGCTTCAGGCCGTCCGGGTTGAACGCCTGCCCCGCCACCAGAGCCGACCCCAGCAGGACCACATTGAGCCCCAGCAGCCCCGAGATCAGACGCCTCCCGCTGGGGACCCAAACCAGCACCGGGTCCAGGTCCAGGTCCTGGACCTGCTGCTGCTGCTGCTGCTGGTCTGAGCTGTTGGAGGGGTTTCTGTGATCATCTGGACCAGAATCTGGATCCATATTCAGCTTCAGTCCAGTTTCTTCTTCTTGATCCAGTTTCCAGTGGGTTTTCTGTCATGTGCGGCCACTTCCTCAGCATGTGAAGGCATGTGTTGAAACGCTGATCCTCTTGATCCTGGTGCAGGTGTGGCCACGATTCCATTCATTACCCAGAACACACCTTTAACAGGGAAACAAGCGGACTCCTTTGTTTACCTTTCACATTCACCTTTTCCCAGTCATCTTTAACCTTCATGCCACCTTTTGTTGTCGATCTAAACCATTTTCTTTCACTTTAAACTAGCGAAATGACTCCACATTGACAGAGCGGTTGGGTTTTGTTACCTTATAATGGCTCTGAACCAACAGTCTGCACCAGGAACTGACTGATAAAACTATAACCTCACTCTTATCATCGCTTTGCATGAGCTGATAATATAGTTGCTGCTACTGATAATATAGTTTCAGTCTCAAATTTAAAGGACAGAGGGGTATCTGACATTGATTTAAACCCTCCGGAAGCAGCTCACAGTTGTCTAGAAATGATTTTAAGAGAGGTTTTTTTGGTTTTTTTTGATGAATGCTCACTTTTTGCTATAATAATCCTCCTTATTTTGTCTAAACTCAAAATGAACAGCCAGTGTAGTTTGCACATGTAGTTAACAACACTAATCCTATTGATAAATGTAAATAATGGAGGTAAAATGCAGTTTCTCAGCTTCTCAGCAGCATTAGATACAACCCATTTTAATATTCAGAGGCTCCATAGTAAACATAGAAATACTGTCATCTTCTGCATTGATTCACCTGTAAAAAAAAAAAAACAAAAAAACAAAACATTTCTACATGTGTTTTTATGATCAGTTTATACCATATTTTGCTGAAAGAGCCATTTTTTTCCTTCATTTACCCCAACTCTATATTGTTAATATGTGCAAATATCAAGTAAAAGTTCTGCATATGCATGTAATTTTATACAAAAAATGTTTTGATATTAAAAACTTAACCATTAAAACAAAAATATTTGGCATTTTTTATGGTCGCTGTATCCCAAATGTCCCTTAAGTTTGTATTGTACAGAATTCAAACAATAAAAATAAAAATTTGGCATTTACACAGCATAAAAAAAACCCCACATATAAACATAACATTGCTACATTCACTTATTCTTATATCATGTGGTGAGCTGATGCTATTCCACACAAAAAGTATAATTTTTATTGTTGTTGTTGTCATGTAGTTTAGAGATGCAAGCAAAATATACCAGAAAAATCCACAGATATTTACAGATACTTGTACAGATAAACAGATATTTGTTGCGGAATGCCCAGCACTGTCATCTATCTCTTCTACTTCTTAAAATCATACTTAATAACTCACTTGTTGCTTATAACTAAAGTAACTCAGCTCTTTTTCAGCTTCATCTTTACATTTACAAAACAAATACTGTAGTTTTGGCACTTTGCAAAATAAATGTATGAATAAAGTGTCACTTATTATAACCAAAGTATAACCTCGTATTTTACTCTCATTTTATTATGATTAATTTAATTTGTTTAGCATCATAAAGTAACTCTTTCCAGTACCTTATTTTTAATCTGTGAATTCCACATCCCGGGTTCCTGTTGAATCAGTGCTGTATCTCCTGCCTATTAAATTTAACATTGGGATTATGTTGTTGACACAGAAATTTAAAGGTTTAATATGATCACAAAACTGTTGCTAGGTAGCTGACAATAAAACCGGGGTGTTTAAAAACAGTTTGCAGCATCACCTTAGGAACAAAAAAAAAAGAGTAATGTATTTAAAAGCACACCATAAAATTCTTGTCGGACACTTGGCAACACTTGAACGCATCATTACCAGCAGATGTCTGTAGCTGCTTATGTTCCATTGATTTTAACCTTTTAAAGCTGTTAATAAGAGGAAACATATTCAGCGTGCAGAGATTTATCTGAAATAGTATGTGGAAAATCACAAAAATCAGGAACCCGTCTCGCTGTTCTCAGAATTTTAAGGATGATTCACTTTTTGGCTGCAGAAAAATCAGTCGTGTCATGAACTTTTTCATATAAAACACGTGCTGTGACATGCAATGATCAGCCAGAACATGATGACTACAGGCAGGTGAAGTCATAATAACGTTGATAGTCTGATTAGAGCAGCATCTGTCAGTGGGTGGGATATTTTTGGCAGTGAGTCAACATGTAGTCGTCAAAGCTGTAAAACTGATAGTGTAAGGGTAGAGCGACTGAGCTGAACCTCGACATTCACATCCTTACATTTACTCACTTTGCAGCTTCCAACAATAAATTCTCACTAGTTGTGTTTGATATATTTTTTCACCTCCAGAGCTCCATGGCTGCATTAAAAACTATGTCTTATGTCTTTTTTATCGATGGAAAAAAGAAACAAGCCACCACACACTCAAGTCTGTGCAAAGATATTAACCCATAAGGACCCAGTGTGACTTTTGTGTCAGTTCCCAAATGAATTTTTCTCTGTATTTAACCTTTCCTAAGTGATTTATCACCATTTATTATAATATTATCCTCTGAATTTTGCATTTTTTCCCAGTGAAAATCATCTGTTTTTCTATGTTTAATTGACTGATCATGTAGATGTTCATTAAAGCTCAGATTAAATTACATCAAAACAGAAAAAACTGAAGAAAAGGTGACTTTTTCAGCAAATCTCTCATTAACTGAACATAAACCCAGTGTGTCCATCCGCTGTCATTGATCCAACTCCATGGATTTTACTGGTGAATCAATGTTGTAGAAGATGATGGTGTTCCCACGGTAACTACGGGGCCTCTGAGTGTCCAAATGGGTCATATCTGGTGACCATGAAAAAATGACAAACTGTATTTTACACCAATTATTGACATGGATTGATAAGATTGGTGGTTCAACAGTTTAGATCAGTAGATGCTTCTGGTCGATGGTGGTTTTTTGGGTCTTTATGGGTTAAAAGATTGCTTCACAGTTAGATTATTTTAAATCTCCAACATGTCAGCTGCAGGTTAAATCTGTCTTTCTTGCCTCCAGTTTTATTGTGAATTGACTCAAAAGTATCTCAGTGTATCACATCCCCAAGTTTTCTATGTTACTGCATGCACTGAGGTAAGTGTGAACTCCCTGTTTATTAAAAAGTGCTTCAAAAATCAGATTAGAACAGTAGAAATAGCTGAGTCATTTCAATACAAGTAACTGTTTGAGCCACATCAGTAGGTAAATATCACAAAAACAAGCCTAAATCCTTCTACAGAGCTTTGCAAGTAGATTATTTACTTATATTCACATCATCTGTGAATCACTAAACACCCACACTTCTGAAAATCAGCGGTGTCATCAAATCTGTAAATATCACCAAAAAATAGTTGTAATGAATGAGGTAATGTCCACACAGTGTCAAACTGAACAAAGAGAGAGAACATTATAGTAAAGAAACGCATAAAAACTGCTTTGTGGATGATAAATATGTCCCTATGATAAAAAATAATGCTTTTTAAATAAGCAAAATACAGACATTAGTCCATTTCCTGTATTTATGCCTTTACGCCACTAGAGGGAGCTCACTACAAAGTTGTTTTGGGTTTTTTTTTTTAGATAATTATTAAGACATTTTTATTTTTATTTCAGCTTTAAACTCAGAGACATTATGCAAGGTGAACTGTTTTGATTTAATATCATGATGAAGTATAAAATAGCAAAAAAAGATGAAATATGCACAAGTGTACTTAATCTAAGCTACTTTTCACTAATAGAAATGTCATTTTTGGACTATTCTTGTTGGTTTTAGTCTTAAAATGTATGTGTTTTTGTTTTTTCTGAGCATTTATATAATTTAAGAAACAATTAGATTTTAATTAACATAAACAAATAAATGAAAAAAAGAGCAGGAAACAGTGTTAATGATGTAAAAGAGCAGATCCAATATAAATGTAAAAGTTACTGTCTGTATTTTTCTTCTTGGGCAGGTCGTTATTGGAAATGAGAATCAGTTCTGAAATAGCTTAGTTAAATAAAGTTTAAATTAAAAAAAACATATAAATAATTATATAGGCAGAAATTTTTCACCTGCACCATCTCAGAAAAGGTGCATTTGCAGCGCCTCTATTACTCATTCTATGTCACCACACACATTTGTTTACAAACCGAGGTCAGAGGTTTGTCAAAGGAGGCTCGAGGCAGCGTGGGCACATTTTTTCAATTCCTTCTTCCTCCTGTCCTCACACCCTGTAACAACAACAATACTGGTAGATTGAAAACCAACTGCCAAGCAAACCAGCTAAGGAATTCCCACAGAATCCCAAGAGGGGCTGAAGGCAGCGGCCCATTGCCTAAAAAGGAAGAGACCAAAATGAAAGAATCAAGGAAGTTACTCTATCTGAACCTTCATGTAAACACTCAAGGGGCCAATACGCTTCCTTTTTGCATAAAGGGTTATTAAGACAAATTCTGAGGAGAGATAACTATGTTGAAGTGCTAAGGATGCCTTCAATGGGCTTCATGTCTTAAATATGAGATACAGAATGCATTTTTGTTTTTTCAAATCTTTTATACGTATACAGTGCATTCGGAGTTTCAGAGCCTTCTGAGGCAATTTTATCTGATCAATCTACGTAAGAGCTCAGAGGTAGTGAAAGTCCACACATTGTTTTCTCTAGTGGATCTACACGTTAATGTGGAGATTAACTTCCAGTCAAATTAAAAACAACATACAAAAATTGATGACTTTGACTTCAATATGCAAATCAGCTCTCGGTGTTTTCAGTGGTCTGTTTGGTCTTTTATGTCATTTTTGTCTTGCTGTTACATATTTTAGGTTTTTTTCATCCTTTACGTCTTGTTGCATTTTTTATGTCAGTGAAATATTGTTAGACTTGTTATGCATGATATTTACTAATGGATGCACAAACAAACATCTTTGTTCCAGCCATTTCAGTTGAAGTCACTCAAATACTGTGCAAAGTTGCAAAATGAAAATGCTCTACAATTTTCTTTTAATGTCTTAAAATGAAAGTAACAAGGAATAAAAAGTTAATGTATTTGTGCTACAATGCAGTGAGTAAAGTAAAATATACACTCATATAAGTATAGATACCTGAAAAATCCACATAAAGGTACAACGCAATGCAGTCATTATCATTAGTGAATACAGTCCAGTAGATGGTAGACAGTAATATTACACACACAAGTTTAGTCACACATATGAGTACATTCAGTAGTATTACAGATACACACAGGTATGGTCTGTACTACTATACATATACAGTGCAGGTACAGTCTGTGGTATTACACATACACAGGTACAACCTGTGTATTACACATACACAGGTACAGTCTGTAGTATTACACATACACAGGTACAGTCTGTAGTATTACACATACACTGGTACAGTCTGTAGTATTACACATACACAAGTACAGTCTGTAGTATTACACATACACAGGTACAGTCTGTAGTATTACACATACACTGGCACAGTCTATAGTGTTACATATACACTGGTACAGTCTGTAGTATTACACATACACACAGTTAGTGTTTAGTTGGAGACATAACAAAAAGAAGCTCCACTGTCTCTGGTCATAACTGGTTCAAATGTGAATCCAGGGGGAGAAGAGTTGAGTGTAGTTCACGCCAAAAGACAAAAAAGAGGAGTGTCGAGGACAACACACAGAAGTCCTTCCTGAATATAGACATCAAAGATGGCCTGTAGCTTCCTCCACTCTCGAGTTACTGACAGGACCGTCCCGTGTGTCCATGTAGGAATGTAAGCGGGGGTTCTCCAGATGGGTGGTCTGCACCTTCTCCTACTGCAGAGCTGATAAAACAGCCTGACAGGTCCCTGCTGCTGCTGTCAGGACGGGGGATAGTCGGACCTATGAACTAACACTGACTTAACGCTATGCAAAAAATATACAGGAAAGAAATCTAGAACTAAATAAACCTAGAAAGAAACGAGTTAATCACAGTAACTTGCAGCTTATAGTTCTTTTTTCTGCCCTGTCAAACTGCAGTGGATTGGGTCTGTACAATATCTGTGTAGATATTTGACAATTTCATGGTAAAATATTAATCTGAAGTTGTGATCAGTCCCAAATGTTACAGTCAATCTTGGATTATTCAGCATCACCTAAGATATAAAACGGACAAATAATCATAAACATATGTGATTACTATTATTAAATACAGTTTAAAGATAATAAAGAATTCCTGTGTTGAATGAATAAACAACTATTTACTGTATTTATTCAGCTCTCTCAATTAGTAGCAGCATATAATTAATTTAATTTCTTTTAGCATCTTTTGGTTTATTTAAAAAGCAATGTTGTTCTCCACTAAAAGTTAATCCGCTTATAGTTAACTCCAACTTGTGTTAAATTTCGCAACATTTTCTAAAGGTTTAGCTTTGGTATTGTGTGCATTAGCATGGACAGTTGTCAGGTCACAGCAGCATTAACCTTTGACCTTTGGTCACCAAATCATTCAGTTCTGGAGACATTACCTCTTTAATGTAATGGATGCATGTAAAAATAAAGTTGAAAATGTATAAAAACATAAGAAGATAAGATGAGATGAGATTTTAAAAAGTGTAAATAAATAAAAATGTTTATATAAAAAAGTAACAATTCTATGTACAGTTTCTAGTACCTCAGATGTGGAAAAGGTGAATATACAGTGTTTTCCCTTGTAGTCCTGCTTAGGCTCAGTGTTGAGCAGACGGTTTGGAAGTAAAACATTTTCTTCAGCCTCTCGGTTTTTGTTCTCAGACAGCGAAAGCACTGGCCTGATGACAGAAGGGAGAAGATGAAGGAGAAGGAGAAGTCCAGGATGGCTGGGCTGTTTCTTATCCTAATAAATGTTAAATACAATAATAATAATATGAATGGCTAAAGTCGCTTGAAAGATGCTGAGGTCACTTGTAATAAATATAGTGGAGAAGAAAGGGGGCTGGAATGTTTTTACACTGTATTATCTGAGTACTTAATCTACCATTGTAGTTCACGGTCTTCTTTTATGGTTAATTCATCAGTTTTTTGAGAATATCTTGTTCTATTCAGTATGTTTTACGTAGAGATCCACTATCTAATCTGTCAGTCACAGCTTAAATTTCTACCAAAACAGATCATGTCTGACCAGTTTCTCTCCAGCTGCTGGAATCTACTCCTCACTACAGTAGACACATATTTCCCTTTTTAGGGCATGAGGATCTATTACGTAATTTGGGGAGCACTTGGATCTCTAGCAAACTCGCTTGTGTGGAAGCGGGAGGTGCGGAAAGGGAGCGGCAGCGGAATACACCAATCAGAGGCGAGAGAACGCGGGTTACCGGCCACTGATTGGCCGGAGGGCGGGGAGTTGTGGCTGGGAGTTTTTCACGTTGATGTTAGTAGTTGTAGTCGTCTCACCGGAGGGGAAACTGTCCCGGGAGGAACCACACGACCAGCGGGACTCTTTGAGGCGTTTGTAGCGGGGCTTTTTGGACAACACTGACTCAGGTGAAAGAAGATTCCCTTGTTTTTCTCTTGGACAGCGGTCTGAAGTTGTCACCATGCCGGTTTTTCACACGAAGACGATAGAAAGTATCCTGGAGCCGGTGGCTCAGCAGATATCCCATCTGGTGATAATGCACGAAGAAGGTGAAGTTGACGGGAAGGCGATCCCGGATCTGTCGGCGCCGGTGGCTGCTGTACAGGCGGCTGTTAGCAACCTTGTCCGGGTAGGTCACTTTTTTCCTTCTTAAAATATGAATGTACAAAAAGTGCGGGGGGGGGGTTTACCTGTCGCTCCGTGTCCCTCCCTCACCGCCCGCTTCCACAGTCAGACAACAAAACCCCGAACCAACCGCCGTTTCCTCGAAGGTTAGCGTTAGCATCGGTGGCAGCCTGGATTTAAAGTTTTAGAAGTTGTTTGTTTCGGGGCAAAGGGCAGCAGCGACGCCCTTTTCCCCTTGAACGCATGCCCTGCCTCCTCTGTAGCTGACTTCCATGTCCTGACGTAGGCACTGCTGCCTGGTACGACCCAGGTACCCCTCCCGGAGCCCGAAACCCTCTACTTTTATCACATTCTACCCACTAGAACAGCTGCAGGTGTCACCGGAGCTGAGAATGGGAGAAATCATGCTCTTTTACTGCAGATTGTGTATTTTCAGGAAGCTTAAGCTCATAAACTTTGCATAGGTGGGACAGTTCATTGCAGATTGTATTTCAGGGACCACATACAGCCCAATTTGACCCATTATAATTGTTAGAACCTGTAAATAATGTCAACTCCCAACTTTTCTCTGTGTTTTTAGAGTGAAAAAATAAAATAAAATTACAGCCTAAAAATGTTTACATCTGCAAACTAGCCTTTAAAAAATGTGAATAACGTGAGCAACTTGAAATTTCTTAAAAGTAAATGCAATTTGAAGAATATACAAATGTACAGATGTGAATAAGCAACTCACCCCTCCCTCCATGACAGTAGCTGCTTCTCCTTGATCATCCATTTTGCAATTATCTATGATGTCGTTCTTACAAATCTGTATAAACTTGCTATTTGTTGCACAGATTTGCAGATTCTCACTGCACCAACTGGTTTTATGCAAATTCACTCCTGCAACTGACTTCACTGATGATTTACATGAAAAGAGATCTGTCCTTCCAAATCTGTTTTCGTGTAACTTTTGGATACCCTAATGTAATAGTCAACTCTACCACATCTTTATGTTATACAGCTTGTTGTAAGTAGTTTTGTGCACATAGCTGTCATTTGCATTGTGATGGAGGCACTGCCAGACCACTATAGCCACAAAAGTTTGTTCTCCCTCTCTGATTATTGTCAGGTGTAGAAAATATTAACTTTTAATGCAGATAATATATCCTCAGAAAGCTCATAAAACCTTACATAGGTGAGGCAGTTCATCGCACAAAACCATAAACCAACATGCTTATGATGCAGTTGCATATCCTCAGTCATAAGTATTTGCTTGACAGGGAAAAAAAAGACACGAATATAAGAAGTTAAGCACATTTCGAGTGCTATGATCAGGATAAGTAGAGTAAATAAGGCTATTTATGGTAATTTTGCCACGTCTTTGCCCCAGAAACTGTAGCTGATAAGGCTCAACCACAGCTACACAGCCTACTCTGTACTGAATATAAAAAAAGTTGCATCTGGAGCTATTCTTTGGCCTGATAAGGAGTGTCAGTAGTTGTTTGCAATAGTGTTACACCCCAGGGATAGGGTGTCCTCTAGAAAATTAGTCTGACAGGAAACAGTTCATGGATGGAATAACTAGGGAAGTGTCTGTGTGAATTAAATACCTGACAAATGGAGTATATTGGTCATGCTGATGCAGTGATTCTGTATTCAGTAGATATTGACTTCTGGGTTGTTGCTTGTAAACTAACCCAGAATTTAGAACTTTTTAACCTCTTACTATAACAAATGATCCTTCTGAGAAATCTAGAGTCAAAATACCATTGGTTTTTGAAGCTGTGTCTTTCAAATGTGTTGTGGTGTCACAGAATCTGGTGGATCATTTTGGTTAAACCCCTAAATCACCGCCAAAATGTAAAATATGTAAATTGACTGAGTGTAGCAGTTAATGAGAAAATAGTGCAAATATTTTGGAGTCTTTATTTAGAGCACATACTAACTGTCGTATAAATTGGACCAAAAATAAAATCACAGATGCTAATGACACTTTGGGCTCCGTCAGTCAAGTTAAGTATACTAATACATTCTCATACCTGTTTAGTGTGATGTTTTGGTTTGTTTTCCAATGTGTATTTTTATCAGTAAATTACATGCACCCCCTTGAACCACATACAGCTGTGGCTTCCAGTGTGTGTGTATATATAGAATCAGAACCATCCTGACCACAGTGTTGTTCCTCAAAGCTGCATCATAAATATCATGGTAGCAAGTTAGCTGGAAATACAAACCAATACTTATGAAGGAAACAAGAGGAGATGTGAGTAGCTGGTTGGATTTTTTGTAAAGGAACAGATAGAAAGTCCTTGTATTCAGGGCATTCACTATGTGTGTTGTTCTCTGTGTTGGCCTGCTAAAGCTCACAGGCCCTGGCAGTTGTTGGGCGATAAATTTGGACAATTGCTCAGCGTCTCCCGTCAGCAGAGGAATGCCTCATTTAGAGGGATTGCTTAACATTAGCCTCTGTTTATTTATTCAGTCATATTTATAGTCTGAGAGCAGTTAAGGCTCTGTGCTTCATTCTATGCAAAATGTATACGTCTACACCAGCCAGACTTCCTTCTCTGAAGGGCATTACACTGAGGAATTTTGAAAGGTTTTCGCCATAAGATGACTAAATACCTCTGCAGTGACGTCAGTGAAGAAGTTCCTATTGCAATATTCTCATACTGTCATAGGGCTATGTGTACGATCAAAAAGTTTACAGACCATTGATGACAAGTGAAATTTATTCTTCCTCCTTAATGATCTCAAAACAAAGAATTTCTGTCATGAATTTGCTGTCATTATTAACAAAAAGCACTGATTCAAGCATTCATATAAACATTTGCTAGTATAAAGTTCTTAAATGTGAAATATGCTTTTTATATGTAAATAAGGAATGAGATGTCGGTTCGTTTGGCTGCTTACTTCTGAAATCTAAGACACTTTTTTGGAACTGTTTTATAATCTAGACCAAAGCCAAGAGATCTGGTCTTAAGATCAAATGAGAATATTTAGAGAAAGAATTGCAATTGATTATCTGTATCACATTTTTACTCACTAAAGAATCCCTATAAAAATTCCCAAATAAACTCACTAGCCTAGTAACATTGATGCTATGAACTTGTAATGCAAAGCTCTAGCTTATAAACTCATAAAATAGTGAAAACTATAAATTAACCTTTTGCAAAGCCCAAGACAACAATTTCAAGTGTCTTGTTTGTTCCACATCCCAAAGATACTCAATTGAATGCCATTGTAGATCAAGGAAACCTCTGAATGTTTATCTTTTAACAGTAAAAATACATTTAAGAAGCTGGAACTTGATGGGTTTTTTTTTTCTTTTGTTTTAAAACATTGCTTATTAGTTGTAGTTAGTTTCAGATTGATGTAACTGTTGACAACTAATTGATTAATCGCAGCTCTATGCATGAAGATAAATGATGAATGTAATTATTCTCTTGAGATGGTCTTCGTAGCAGCTCAGTATTGGACAGAAACACAAGACCAAGTGAATGTTGTCATGTGTAAACAAGCAACAGTTTACCAAGGCAAGTCATAACAACTTTATAAGGTGATAATATATCAGGGCTGTTTTTCAGCTTGTTTTGGATTTCTTTTGCCCCCAGGTGACCAAATTGTCATTTAACACACACACACACACACACACACACACACACACACACACACATACATATTTAATTTAACACACACACACACACAAATATATATATATATATATATATATATATACACACACACACACACACACACACCCCTGAGTTTCACAGAACCCATCAGCCCCGTGTCCTGTGGGCTGTCAGCTCAGATGAAATGATTCAGGCTCTCTGGACAATCTGGACTGTGATCAGATGTTTCCAACAGTGGCATGAATGGAGGCATCTGTCTGTAATTATTTCCAGTTGCTGTAGCAACAATACAACATGGACAGTGTTATGATTTCTCTGAGGTAAGGATCAGATAATTGCTTTTTGTTTCAGCCCCGCCGGCCCCCCTGAAGCACAGATTGCAAAGTTCAAAAGGGAAAAATGCTGTGGCCTTCAGCTTCTTCTGCTGTTTTTGGCCAATGCACTCACAATTAACTGAATTAACAACTGTGACAAAGTGATTTCATATTGCTGAAGTGCAGCTTGTTAACAAAGAGAGTAGTTCATGTTGCGTTCAAGGTTGGTAGGCGCTCCTGCTCTCACAAAATCCAGATCTGGACTTGAACAACTGTAGGTGACAGCCTGTCTTTGAATCAAACATATTTGTAATTGGCTCAGCTACATCGATGCGGAATGAAATAAGGTTTGATTGGGAGCAGTATTAGAATAATGCTTTTGGTTCAGGCCTGGAGACTTTGGTTATATCAGTATTTGAGTCATATGGGTAGGCAGGAAAAAACAAAAAAATCATGTGCCATCACTCAGAATTGTTCTGTTTTCATATCACCATAGCTCGCTCCAAAGCAACAAGGTAGAATCACTTTGTGTGTGAAAAAAATCAACCTTTATGTTCTATTGGGCATGAAATTTCTAATCTTGGAATCTATAATCAGAATAGGTTAAATTTGACTGAAGAACTAGTGTTCTAACAGCTGCAGGTGTAAATGAGTCTGAACAGTGGACATCTGACCAGGGAATAAATGACTGGAGGATCATCATGAGAGTGCAAAGAGATGAGGCTGTTTGAAGCATTTTTCCAGACATTCAAAGGGTGGGGTGGTGTTAAAGAAAGCCATTTTCCTCCTCACTGTCCCTTTTTCTCCAGCTGGAGAAAAAAACACATGTTGCACAGATTTTCTTCCGCTTCCATCTCTGTTTAATTCTCTTTAGCCAGCAGCTGAAACAGTAAATCATATTGGAATGTGGAAATATGACTTAAGTTGCTTTATAAATGATAGCCCATGACATAACATTTTGTGATGGAGTCTGGTCACTTTCCATCAACAGAATATGTCAAAGAAATTAGGATTTTGGTTGCCTAGACCTGTCTGTGGAGATCTGGCTAAATGTTTCATCAGTGCACTTGATGCCATAAATTTGCAGACCTTTAAAATATTAATGAGGAAGGAGCCTAATCTTGTTATTCCAGATGCATGGACATAAAAGCACAGGCTTTGTAAACTGCCCTAGCATTTTATAAAATAAGCCTGTCCAGTGTGCAGAGCCTTCAGCAGTGCTCAGCATCTCTGGATTCAAGGTTTCCTGATTGAGACAATGAGCTAGACCTCAATTAAAGATGAATGTCAGGAATGTGAAGAATTCCCAGTAAAGCAGGAATGCATCCTGGCTCAGAGGGGGGCTGAGGTGATTCTGAATGAACAGCTTCACTTACATATGGGATGAGATTGTTGTCACATCAACACAGGCCAAAAATACTCTTAAAAACCCATGATGGAGCTTCAAACTGGCCTGTCATTCCAGAGGAAGATAAATAAACCAGTCATTTCCTACTTTCCCAACATCTGACAGTCTTTGTACCTGTCCAAAATGAGCAAAATCACAGTCAAATCACAAGACTTTAGTGAGAAATTCATGCAGGTTTGGAATGTCTTACACATCTGTGCAACATCACAATTGACTTGTGGGTGACACTGGCTAAAATCTCTTGCATTTCACCTAGTTGGTTTCAGGTCACTTGTTGGGCTTGAACTACTGAAACTTAAAGGAGTGATATTTTCCTTTTTTTTAAATGGAATTATGCATTTTAAAACATTTCCTTGTGGTCTACATAAACTGTAAATGCTATGCTTGTGTCTGAATTCATTAATTCAACTCCACAGGGCCATCTTCAGTGCTGTTTTTAAGTACCGTAATGACACAAGAAAGGTCATTTTGAGCACTGGCCCTTTAAATGCAAATGAGCCACTTCACACCCCACCCCCTCCAGGTTGTTGACTGCTGCTCTGTCCCGTCTGCAACCACTGCTGCTGATAAACAATTATGTCATACTCTGAGAAATGTTCGTAGGAAGTCTTGACCTTATATGTGCAAATGTTGTGACGTAACTAGTTATAAAATGTAACAAATTAAGAAGGAATTAAAACGGGTTGTAGAAATCCACTCGATTTTTGCAAGAATGAATATGAAAATAGCTTTGCAGCACCTGGAGGGTTCAAATTCAAACTTTTGGAACTATTAGGGTCCAAATACACAAATAAATGTACCAAAGACTAATAAAAGTGGGTTTAGTAAAATATGACCCCTTTAAAGAAAACTAAAAAAAAGCTGGAGGTGTTCTATGACTTTGTAGCATTCCACCAACTGATTAACCTCCCAATTTGTGTATTTCTTACTCAAACTGAACTTCATGGTATGTTTTTTATTGCTTCACTGGTACCTGAGGAAGTAGCCCCCACTAAGGCAGCCGCTCACGCTGAGTGATCGCCCTGCAGCTGTACTTGTTGAACTTGTGGCTGCATTGTGGTTTGGAACAGTGTCAAGCATTGTGAGTTTGATGTTTTCCCATAACGTATGTGTAAGACTATCTTGTGCAACCGGCATGGCCTTGCTTATTGCACACACAACTTGTGCAATAAATTTTGAAATTGTAAAACTGTTGGTAATAATGACTTGATAAAATAACCAAAATCACAAATAGCTTTCAGGTCAGCGTTTGGGGATTATTTGAGTTTATTGTCATGTCTCATAAGGTGCGGCGCTACTAAAAGCCTTACTTGTAAAACATTTAGACGGCAGTAATCTTTAATTTATTTGCTGTCCTTGCATAGTAGACGAGGAGGAAACTAAGGAGGAGTGGCTTTATATGTTAGGTATGTTATTCTGTGTTAGATTTTGAGAGTAAATGCATTTATATAGGCAAATTTAAGAACAACATGTCTGTGTCAGTAGTCTTTTTTTTTTTTTTTATTAGACTAAACAGGCGCTTTTTATTTCAGACCTGCTGTGCTTCATTATTTTTATAGCTTCTTTTTATAGGCATGGGATAAAGAGAAAGAATTCCAGTGTAGGGTCTCGAAGCGGATAAGTCGTAATGTTAATCTTCCTCTTTGCCCAGATCACAAGCCTCATATGGCTTGTAGGGATGCTAAATGTGGATCAGTGAGAAACTGTCGCTGGTTGAATATCAGCAATCCTCTGCACAGTTAATGTTATAAAATCACATTGAGTTTCATGCAATAACCACAGATTTAAAGGCAGGAAGTTGCACTTGTTTTAGCTATATGATGACCATCAACTTTTACTCATTAATTCACCAATTTTACTGTTACTCAGCATATTTTGTAAGTGGTATAAATATGGGAGGAAGCATTTAGAGATGATCACATCACTGCTGGATAAGGTCTTGGAACAACCATTCGTATCAGCTACCTCTTTAGTCCTTCAGAGATGGGAAACAAATGGCTCATTAGCTGAAGTGCTTTTAAGGCCAACAAAAGAAAATGTTTCCTATAACCTGTTGCATTATTTTTCTGCTATTTGTTGAGAGAAATTATTTCAATCTGCCCATTGTTTGATTTGGGCATCATGGCACCGAGGCTGATCATGAGTTTAGATAAGGGCTACTTGTCATATAAATAATTGGGAATTAATACCGGTTCTCCATTTAGATTTTGTTACCTGGAACTGAAAATTAAGAAACTAGACAACATGCAATTAACACATTGGAAAGTCCTCCCTGAATCATGCTGAATAACTTACCCTGACTAATTTATATACTGTGCATGTACCAGGTATTTACGCACATGCAAACATCTAATCTGTTATGCTGTCAGATGGAGCCCTCAGTATCTTAACACCATTTGGCCAATCAGCAGAAGCCCTAGCCATCATCGACACTCCGATTTGTTCATTTATCGCAAGTCATATCATCATCTCTGCAGTATTGAACAATGTTATTCCATATTGCACATTTCCTTCTTATGCAGATTTATGCAACACCTATTACTCCAGTGTCACCTAATCATTATCTGCAATCTCATATGTCAATGTAAACCAAAAGTTGGAATTGTGCTTCTAAATCCATCACGCTTATGTCAATAGATGCACATTAAAATGTCGTCAGCTGAATAGTAGAGTCAAGCACTTTTAGATAAATAGTGTTTTCACTCTAATCCTCCTCCCAGCTGCCATTAAAGTCAAAGATGAAGGTGGTGCAATGAGATGACATAATTACCATCATAGTGTTTAAAAGTATGTTGAAATAGTAGTGGAACTATGACGTTTCTGTTACTTTGATCCAGCTGTTTTTTTATGCAGTGGAAAAATGATTACGGTCAAATCAACACAATCAGGCGATTATGTAATAACTATGACAGGCCTACTTGGCGATCGTACAAAGAGTTCTCACTGTAAAATATTTGTGTAGTCTCCAGTCAGTTGAGATTATCCTGTCCTCAGTGTTGTTTTATGGATTCATACTGCACCTGTGGTCTTTTTTCAGCAGGCAGATGAAAATGGCAGAGGAGAAGGAAGTGGGGGGGTGGGGGTGTTGAGTTGATGAGAAAATCCAGGAAGCCAAGTCAGGAAGACTCTGCAGGCTGCAGGAGCAGCTGTGGGCCCAGCACAGGAACAAAGTGTGAGCCAGTAAAGGGAAACCCCTTTCCTTTAACCGTAAGATACAGAGTGTGACCAAGAACACAATGCATAACACCATGAGGGCTGTTAGTTTTCCCAGAAATACAAGTAACAAAAAGAGGTTTTCACTTAAATGTGTTCAGCTACAGGCTAGTTTGTAGTCTTAAAGTTCATCACACACCTCACATTGTAATTTTTCTGTAATTGATGACTGTAAAACAACTGAGGAGCATGCTGCTACAGTTCATCTTAAAGCATTTTAAGCTCTGACAGACCATTTATGGCCAAAATATTGTGCAAAAAGAAATGCAAGATCTTAGTAAGCAGCTATTTAAACTGAACCAGTATGTGTTATACCCCATACTGCTGTACATATAAATACTTATGATTTTTAGAGGAGGGAAGGGTCATTTTTCTCCATACTGTCAATTAGGCCTGCATCCATGGAGGAGAATTTGTGATTTACAGTTGGAGTGTGCATGTAATATATATGTATGTGTGTGTGTGTGTGTGTGTATGTATGTATGTATATATATATATATATATATATATATATACTGAATATATGATGTTAATATCACTTACGATAAACAGAAAACCTAACTCTACAGCTGCCACCAATTTAGTTGTGGCCAAATTGTGTTAATACATGGTATGTCCAAGTCAAATTTTGTCTCATTCATCTTGTTTCACTGAACCTTTCACGATGCATTTATCACAGTGTATCATATCGGGATTATGCCAGTGTAATTTATTGGTCAGGACCACTGACGGTGAGTAAAAGTTACGCAGTCGTGTACATTTAAGACATAAAAAATGACACTGAAGCAGCTCTGACTCATTTAGAAATGGGGTTAAAGACCAGAGTGATTGGATGTAAATGTATACACATCAGCATTGTTATATACTTTGTTGATAAGATAAATTATTTCATTGACTATGGTCCATAAGTTGCTCAAAAATACTTTAATTGTGACATTTTGCCCATTGACTCTTACACTATGAGTTCAAGAAGTTCTAAGCAAAGTGTCATTAATCAAGTAAAAAAGAGCATATTTTTCTGATACTTTTCCAACCATCCAACTGTAGCTGTACTGTGAATCACATGACCCCCTGCTGACCAACCACATTAAATACAATAATAGTTCAACCCGTCATTGTTCTGGCTCATTTCTAATGGGCTCGGTGTTGAATCACTCTTCTCTTAAACAGGAGGATTCACACTGATGAGTGCCACTCCCAGTAACTCTGTATGAGCTGCGAAGCCCCTGAAACCTGAGTCACATAACTGTGATATATTCTCTCTGGCTGCAAGACTAGTTTTGCCACCGCTGACCTGAGCAGCCTCTTTGATTTGTGACTTTCATCGCCTTGGACGCTGCATGTGTCACTACTTCCTGAACCAAATTAATAATCCCTGCTTGACACCACTGAGGACTGCATGATAAAATAAAGGCATTGACCTTTAGTGCAGCCTCTGCACTACCACTATGAGTCAATATTAGTCAACAGCTATAGGATATCCCAGAACACTGCACTGACTAAAGGAATGCCAGGTGTGATGATCAAACTCTACTTGAGTAAATGCTGTTTCATTTCCAGATAGCAATACATTGCGCAATATTGGACATTTTCTCTCATTCAATTGTCATAAAATGACTCCATGCCACAAATTCTTAACTCAACCATAATTGTCACATAATTTTCAAAGTGTGGTGATATTTCATTTTCAAAACATGTCTATGAAACAGAAGGGTAGGTCTATGCTCGTTGCCTGGTCAGAATTACTCTGTTCTGTGTGATGTTTACTCTCCTCCATGTTTGTTAGTGTTGCTTTCATGCAAATTTCCTGTGTCCATACAGGCAGTATTACAAATATTTAAGGTTTTTCTGTCATCATACAATATATCACCAGTCAAAAGTTACCAGTTGCCAACAAGATGTGCCATAAACTGTCACCTGATTAAAAAACTGAAGAATAAGAATAATATTTTCTAATATGACAGTTAAGGGTGGGCAGTATGGCAAAATTTCGATTTTATCACGATTCTTTACATTGATCTTTGAGATGAATTTGCACATCTTTTGCCAGGTAAAAAGTCACTGCTTCCGTCTCTTTCCACTGTTTGTTACTCTTCTCATAAAGAGTGCCTTTCCTAAATGCTTGTGTTAAAGTTGTTTGATGCTACCTGTTGCCTCTGGCTGCACTGTGGCTGGTTTTCTAGCAGTTTGGTTCTCAGGATACTTTTTGGGCATGCATTGATTCAGTTGGACAGGAGGCTAATAACAGCATTAACATACACGTGGAAAGCTTATAATGCGCACAGATAACATACCAATTAAAAGTTATGTGTATATTTATGCGAGTCATGATATCACGTTGCCAGGTGATTGAACAGCTTCGTAGTGTGGCCATCCAACGTGTGAACCGTATCTGTGCAGATTTTTCAAATTACTGTTTGCACTTTGTTGTTTGGGGAACAGCCAAACCAATTCCATACAATGGTAGGAAGCAACTCGACCGTTTTGCTGTCAGCTGTGACTCCTGCTACGCAATGTGAAATTTACGTGACGTGAACTAACGTGATGTGTCTGTGCGTCAGCATGTAACTACATCCAGAGCCGCTGAATACTCTATGGCTCCGGCTACATCATAATATAGACAATTTCACGATCTCTGTGTCTAGGTTTTAGCTGTGTTTATGTTTTGTTTCAGTTTCTGTTCATGTCTCTTTTTTGACTCTGTGACTTGGGGAAACTCACAAGAATTCCAATGTACCTATACTGCGATGTATCTGTGCAAATGGCAAATAAAGTCTATTCTGTTCTCTCTGCTTTGTCGGATTGTCGATACGTTCTAATCCTTCATGATCTAAGGCCATTTTTCAGGGGTTAATTAATGGGTTAACTCAAAGCTTTTCTGCAACAATGAAAGTAATTTAAGCCTTGAAATTTGATGAAAATAGGCCCTACAGGTGTGTTGAGCACATACAAACACTACCTGTATCTAACAGTCTTGGAATGTGGTTTTGAACAATTTTGTACTGCATAATACTGTCTTTATAATTGTTTTATGTTCCTTTTTTGCCTGCAGTTGTTCATTGGTCATACAGTGAGACTCAAACTAAGTGATGTCATGGAGTGCAGGATTCTTAGTATTTTGACTAATAAAGAAACAGATTTCATTATAAAGCAGAAGTTGCTCAGAGTGGGAACATGTGTGAGTAACTCTGAGGAGCATGTAGTTTATTTGTAGCTCAGTGCTAAGGGCAGCAGCGGTCGCCTTCCCCAGAATCTGGCCATCCTAGATATCTTTGGTCACCATGACTCACGCAGCACCATGCTAAAGCTGCCCGACATGTGAAAGGCAGGCTGTGTGAGCTGCCTTGAGGCTTTCACAGTGGCCTTTCTTCTTCTGGCAGAGCGATGGGCTGCTGTCAACAAAGCCAAGTCTGTTCTAAAGGAGCAGCCACTTTATCAAGCTACTTCACAGTGCAACGTCTCCTTGTACAGCTCTCGGCTGGTCAGAGGAGTGTCACTGTTTCAACTCCTCTCACAGATGCTAAATGAGTCGACCGGCACACTGTGAGGTTTGTGACGGCTTTTAGGGAGATGACACTGACTGGGTGAAAGGTTTTTAACAGAAGGTGGAAGTGACAGCCGTCCTTCCTTATAGTGGTTTGCTAGAATCTATTCCAGGAACAGAATATGTGTGTTGTGGTTCAGATAAAGGAATGATTCTCAAAGTGACAACATCCTGTCTTCTATTCTAGTCATCTGAAGCTCAAGTGTTTCTAGTATCTCATTACATCAGCCATGAAAAGAGAATGCAATAGTTACAATCTGCAACAAGTATTTTTAAGAAATAATAATTTAAAACTTTTAAGAGGATTAGTCAGCCAAGTAGAAACCAAGTCAACAATATTTTCATAGTCATTGAATCAGATGAAACACAGATTAAACTGAGCTGATCAAGAATAAAATTAAGTAGCAGCTTTCTTTGTCAACTCAATAATTGCTTTGTTTGTGCCAGTATGAAAAAGCCAAACATCATTAAGTTTTAGCTTCTGAGCTTTGTACATTCACAGCTTTACTTTACTATGTATCATAGTAAATTCCAAACTTTTGGGTCATGAGGCAATTTAACATATTAGATCAGATGCCTGAAGCCTGAAATTCCTGATTTAATTCCAGAAAATCCAAACATGTCACTGTGTTGGGTGCTGGGTCACTGTATTTCTCCTCTTTCTACTTGATTATGAACTAAACAATAAAGCAAAAAGTAATTTTTAGATAGAAATTAGTTTGTAGTACTAAAATAAGTCAAGACATTCACGTTTCCTGTATTTTGTCTTGTATGATGATGACTCCAATATCTCACTCAACATTTTAGAAGAGGCCTGGTTTATTTTCTTTTGACTAAACCATTGTATTTTGGGAACTTTTTGCAGGATCATGGTGCAGCATTTGCACAGACCTTCTTATCCACTAATAACCACCTAATCTAGTGTTTTTCAACCTTGGAGTCGGGACCCCACATGGGGTCACCTGTAATTCAAATGGCGTTGCCTGAAATGTCTAGTAATTGATTAAAAAAACAAAAACAAAACAAACAAACAAAAAAACTTCAAAATAAAATATATATGGTAAGTTGATAGAGAGAATCACAATACATAAAAGACATGACAAACTGTGAAGCTGAAACTGAAGCACTGTGGTACTGTTTATCTGTCAAATGATCATTGTGGTCGGTTTCTGATGCTGCAGCTCTTTCATAATTCCTAGTTTAGTTCTTGTTTGTTCAGTATTCATTGTCAGCCTTGTAAATCCAAG
>JAPQRP010000013.1:25837645-25857055 GCA_037367295.1 Apogon hyalosoma
CTGACCAAGGAAAATCCAATTCTCCCTTTGTGCAGTAATCTACACCTGGCTTTTCTGCCTCTGTCCATAATAATATATATAATATAGACTAAATGTCATCTAAAATTAACGTTTATTTGCAACATAGTATAGCAAACTATTACATGATGAAAACAAATAAATTTTAGCCAAAAAAAAAAAGTCTTAGTTTTGAATGGCTGGAGTTGCTGGAAATTTGTGATGTGAAAATGGGGTCACGAGCCAAAAAAAGGTTGGGAACCACTGACCTAATCAGATTAAAAACAGCTCATGTAAACACCTCAAACGGAAAAGTTTGGGCCTGACAGGAAGACATTTCCAGTCCGGTTGAGAAGAATAGCCTAAACCTCTTGAAATCCATTCACTGGGAAAGTAGAAAAGCACCTAATAATCATGCAACTACATAATTCGATCATTTTTCTCTGATTGGAATAAATGTATCCTTTCAGCACTTTTGCGCCACATGGGGGTAACATTAGACAGCGTGAGGTAGAAAAACAACAGTGGTGTTTGGCTGCAGCTGCTTTTTTGTCTTAGATGCTAAAAGAAAAGATGTAAAATGGAATGATACTGGAATCCAACAACTCATCAACCAAATAAAGGCTAAAAACCACGTGCAGGAACAAATTCTGACCTAGCCAGGTTATGTATTTTCAGTTTTAATCCCTACTTTCCAGCCAATTGTTTTGAATTGTTGTATTGATCCATGTAAAGAGTTGTGTTGGAGTCCTTTATCAGAATGGTTTCCAATGGGTTTGCTACATTTCATCTATATAACTTCAGATAATGATACTGTATTTGAAACCTGCAGTTCTGCTGACTGTGGGAGTGGTGTGAGTTTGCTTGTATAATTGTGGCACAGATTTGTTAAGACAACTTTCAGATTTATGAGTTGAAGTCAGGTTCAGACATGAAGCCGAACACAAAGTAAAAGCAGACAGACGGCAGTGCAGGCCAGCGTGAGGGAGCCAGAAGTTGTAAAATGTAATCCGCATCGAACAGTCGCTGACTCATGTTCTCCCTAAAGCATCATGGATGAGTGTTGGGCTGCCTTCAACCCCCTTCCTCAACTTCCTCCTCTTCCTCTGCTGTCTGAAGTTCAGAGCTGAGCGTCGATCCAGACAGTTCACTGTAAAAATAGATCTGGGCCTCAGCTTTATAACTGTTGTTGTCATGCAGTTTGTGATGCCTAGATGGACCTTTTTGCTATTTTGAGCCTCTGTAGAATTTTTGGACCACATAAAAAAAGACAGCAACAAGCATTCACATTACAGAAACACAAATAATAATGTTTTTTTGTTTTTTAATAGCTTTTTCTTTACTTCACAAATAAGACTTTTCTTTGGGGAATTTACCCAATAAATGCATCAGCTCCTCCTTGATTATTGACCAGAATGCATCACTGATTTAAGAATGGTTATTGTCTGGTCAAATCCATTTTTTCCCCCCATTTTTAATTGTTTTTCACTGAAGCCAGAGTACGTAAAATCTCTTGATAAAAGCTTACCCACATGGCTTTGTGGAAAAGTTATTAATGGACAGTTAACCATGTCTATCCAAAAATGCCTGAAATGTTGGCATTTTGTTGTGGAGGATTTGAGGGTTTTCTTTTTGGGTGAAGTCTGGCATCATTGCTTTCAGACACCTACAGCACAGAGTAGCACAGGGTGAAAACCTTACAGGGGTTTTTTTTTTTTTTTTTTTTGCTAAACCCACTTTTATTAGTCTTTCACTCATTTATTTGTGTATTTGGACCCTAATAATTCATAAAGTTTGAATTTGAACCCTCCAGGTGTTGCAAAGCTATCTTTATATTTATTCCTGCAAAAATCAAGTGGATTTGTACTACCCATTTCAATTCCTTATTAATGTGTTGTGTTTTACCACTAGTTACGTCATGACATTTGCACATATAAGGTCCAGACTTCCGATGAACATTTCTCCGAGTACAACATAATTGTTTGTCAGCAGCAATGGTTGTAGTAAAAACTGAAAATATGTCCAAAATTTGAGCCGATTACCTAAAATGTTCAGTTCTTGGTTGTATTAATAAACTCAAGTGACTGAACGGGACAGAGTGCACAGTCAGCAACTTGGAAGGGGGCGGGGTCATGTACATTTAAAGGGCCAGCGCTCAAAACGACCTTTTTCGTGTCATTACTCAAAGATAGGGTTGAAGATGGACCTGTGGAGTGGAATTAATGAAGAATTCAGACCATTTACAGTTTATGTAGACTATAGGGAAATGCTTTAAAATGCATATTTCCATTTAAAAAAGCAAAATATCACTCCTTCAAGCTTAAAAATAAGAAGTTGTTGCACGCATCACATATGTTAGAAACTCCTTGTCAGGAGCAGGGTTCTGCCGCTGCTGGCATGTCCATAAAATCTTTGTGTTTGCTCTTTCCCCCATCTGGTTTTTATTGCTGTTAGTGTCTAATGTCTCTTGTCTGTAGTTCTGCTGCTCTTTAATTGGACAAGACAAGACAGCTTTAGTTGTTTTTGGCTACTCTTCAGACACCTAGCACCAAGGGCTCAAAGTTTGCACGTTTTGTGGCAAAATATTACACCAGAGACATAGTAAATTTGTCATTTCTGACAAAACATAGATGTGAGAAATGACGTTTTGACCCCAGCTACAAATGTACCCACTGTGTTGAAAGAAAGAAATAAAATAATGGAATCTTATGTGATTCACTCAAATAAAATTCCAGTTCCAGCATTATGAACAAAAGCATCAATAACAGTAAGGCTATATCGACATGGGTTGTTGCCTGTTCAGCGTCTACATAACATACTTGCCTTATCAGCTCATGCTCCACATAGTCTACTGATGAGACAGTCAGCTGTTTTACATGCACATCCCCCATCAGCTGCATCATTGAAATAACAGTCAAACATGTAACAGTCATACATGTAGCTTTCTGAAAAAGTGATTAAAGACAAAACTCCCTGTCGATGAAAATTGTTAGAACAGATCGTGTTGTCATTCATTCTGTGAGCAGCTGATGGTTAAATTGTGCACTTGGGTTGGATGAACTCTCTGACATGGATTGAAAACTTTCACAACCAGGCGCAAAAGCTCTGGAACATAGCTATGCAGTGACAAGCATACAAGTTATACAGATGAGTGATAAATTGCAGGAAAATGTATTTGTTGGTTTGATGGTGGTGATGGAGCAGTGGTGATCACATCAGTGCAGAATCTCCTTGAGTGCTAAGTTTGGTGAATTCTTAAAATAGGCAACTCTGTCCATTAGTTAGTGGTCTAATGTGCTGACTTCCATATTCTTCACATTATGTCCTCAAATCAATCAGATTGTAAACCATGTGTTAACTCTCCTCAGATCAAGTGTAATGACAGCTGTATCAAAATGGGTAAATATAGTACCGGCCTGTAAGTCACTGCATTAAATATTAAAACTGATGATTTATAAAATGTTTTTGATTAATGGTTAACCGCAACCTGTGCTCTTGGGTCATGTTCATCTTAACACTAAATGTGAATGAAAAGACCAGAGATGCATAAACCTGTGCAGCACATGCCTATTTTGCTATCTGTGAAGTAATTAACTAAAAATGTGATAGACTGATAAATGATCACATTAATATAATGCTGCTATGCTCTGAACAGGACAGCCTTTTTGCTCAACTTCAGTTTTAGTTTCAGGACAACCTTTGGGCCTGAGTTATAACCCCTAGGTTCTCTGAGTCCCTGTGGTCCAGTGTGAAGAGAGAGAGAGGGGGGAGATTGATGTCTGCTCAGCATCATTACTGCTTCCACATCAACCATCTGGAATGACTCTGCTGCTTTCTGGAGTCAGACTCGCTGACGAGCTCTCTCATCAAGGCTACATCACAAATAACCAGAATAAAAATACAGCTTACTTCTGAATCACTCCTTCATCTAATCATTAAGTCTATAAAACATGAGAATGCAGAACTGAAAGCCAAGATGATGTCTTCTAATGGGTTTGAACCCTAAAGTTAGACATGAAAAAGACATTAAGACTTTATACCATTGACAGAACATATTCAGTCTGTGTGGCAGCAGCTACCAACTGCCTTTTTTTTTAATATTATTTAGCCATTCTATCTAATTGTGCAGTTTTTCAGAAAAGTAGAAATACAAATCCCCGTTTGATGTGGCAGTGTTTTAAAATTGCCGATTTCTTCCCAAAATGTAAAACCCCATTCAGCAATTAAATCTAGTTTGAAACCGAGGAAATCAGCAAATGTTGCAATTACAGAAGCCAGAACCAGTAAATGTCTGGTCTTTTTCAATGATAAATGACTCCATTGTCTTTTATTTTAGTCAGATATTTAGTTCTTTGCATATTGTTTGAGTTAAACCTAATTATCATGACTTTAGACTGCCATTAATTGAGTAGATGTTATTGTATCGTGGCTATAAGGCATAAAAAAATCTTATTGGCTGTGTTTTTCTTGCTGTATTTGCTAACTAATCAAAATGGCTCCCTTCAAATTAATCCACAAACTGTTTGAACAAGAGATCACACATGAAATTATAGTGTCAAATAAACCTGAGGAGAAAAATACTCTCAGATATAAATATAGTTGAATCTTGTCAGATGTTAAAATGTGCTTTGATCCAGTTCATTTGACTCAGTCGGTGAACGGTCATGTCCCGGTATGAACGCATGTGATCCGTCACTCGTGGCGGCTCGACGTTGGTGAGTTGTGTCTCCCAGCAGAGCTGAGGTCATGGTGGGGGAGGTGAGTCATTCTGGTATTTGAGGGGAGAGGAGGCGGTCAGCTGCTTTACACATTATAACTGTGCTGCCGAGGCCTGGCATCCCCCCAGCAGCTGCCTTGTTGAAATAATGCTCCGCCGTTCGAGTAACAGAACATCATTGTGAAAAAGTGTGTGATTAAAGGCGAACGCTCCCTGTGGAGGAAAGTTGTGGTAACGGGGTCTGTGCTCATGCATTTGACACGCAGCTGATGGTTAAACTGTACGCCCACGGTCTTAGAAATAGATTAAAACTTTCAGGACAAGTTGCCAGCATCTGGGTTTATATCGGTCTTAGGTGCTGCTGTAGTCGGGGTCTGTTTGATCATTCTTTGATCAAGCATATCTTGGAATAATCATTAACATTTTTTGGTGCTTTAAAGAATAATTATAAAAAAAATAATAGTGAAAGCAGATGTGGTACAATTAAGCATGGCTATTGATGACAGCATTCTGTGGTAGAGAACTCTAAACAGTTTATGTTTTTATTCCACTTAAAGTAGGTGATGTGGGTAGTGCAGCTAAAGTTACAGGGGCTGAAAAAACCTGACGTTTTTTCCAAAACTTAAACAAATTAAAAGGGAAGTCATAAATGAAAAATAAACCATAGTCTCCTGTAGGTGTTGAGTTGGTGTGAAATCTGATGTGTAATTAGATGACACTTTCTGAGCCTCACACCTTAATATTTAACTGCTATGAAAATAGCATGGATGTGTTGACTGACAGATCTTCATGACAGATGAAAGAGTCATTTAGGGTGAGGCCTCCTCTGGAGTCTGCTGAAGGGGGACACCAAAGGGTGGTCTACATTTTCTAAATATGAAGGTTAACTGGCTTTTTATTAATGAGAAACAGGGTGTGTGTTCGCATAGGCAGGCTGTCTCACACACTCCGCTCAACCCTAGAGGTCACGTAGGTTCGTTCTGATTTCTGTTTTGTTTGTGATGATAAGCTTTTGACTTTATTTTGTACAATGAGGAGATGCAGTGGTTTATTAAGTACGCACCTGAAATAAAATTGTTCTGCAGTTATGTAGATAATAGATGAATTTACATTTTCTGTTTTTAGTGTCTTGAATATGAGGAGTTACTTTTTAAGCTCCCTTATGTCAGTCTTAAATGTCAGTCATTTAAATATCACAGATATATTTATTTCTCAGCACTTACACAAAGTACATTAGATGAATAATTTCAACACTTTTACATCAAAGTGATTATGCAGTGCAAGCAGCTGTAGTCTAATTTGACCCACTGTGGTCTCATAATAAACTAGATGATTTACACGAGCAGAGCATCAATCTATCAAAACTCCCCCCTGTGGGCTTGTCTACAGCTCCGTACTGCACTGCACTCATGACATCACAGCTTATCCCAACATGAAGTGGACACATAACATGAAAATCTGAAAAGGTAATAAGATTACAAACAGAACATTAGAACTTAACTTGTGCATAACAGTTATGTTGACATCCTTAATGTACTGATCCATAAACAGACTCCATGTAAACTCAGGACCCAGTGCCCTCTTTGAACAGTCCAAAGTCTGCAGCTGAATATAATCTGACTCCTTTAAGCCCAACATTATGGGTTAACAGTGGCAGCAAAAATCATTACACAAATCCATCCAGGTTCAAGTGGACTAACGCTTTTACTGACTCCAATGAATAGATTTAGCTATAGCAACAGTAATGCTAATGACCTTTCCTCAGTCAAATGCCGCATTTCCACTTTCCACTACATGGTACCAGCTCAACTCGACTCGGCCTTTTTGCACCTGGAACCTGGAATCTGGTACCCGGTACTATTTTTTTTTTTTTTTTTTTTGTACTTGCTCAGCCAAGGGTCCAAAACAGGTGAAGAGATACCAAAATGCGATGTATAAACACTGCAGACCACTGATTGGTCAGAGAATTGTCTGCGCCATCAATGCGCAACCTGCCATTAAAAAAACAAAAACTGATTTGGAAGTTTACCGTAAATATACCGGTGGCCTAATCTGTGATGACAGCCCGCAAAACGACACTGGTTGGTTTAGACGGTTCAGACATTTCTGTCCTCGGTGGCCGATGAAAAGATTCAGTGTGAGCTTGATGGGGCAACACGCAACGAGCAAGTTACAGAAGTTACGCACCGTGTCGCTATGACGAGCAGGTACTCTGAAGTTGGTAGTATCCTGTAATGGAAACGGTTGAGCCGGTACCACATAGTGGAAACACGACAAAAGTTCAAGTTTGTGGGTAGAACTGTATGTGGGTCCAGCACTGACTGAAATAACTGACTGTGGTATTAGTTTCAGTAGAGCTAATTGCAGTATCTACAAAGCCTGTGTTCTCAGGTGCAGTTGTAACACTGCAAAATTGAACAAACCATTTTATTTATCACTTGCCATCTCATAGAAGGAAGCCTGGGAGTTTTTAACGCATACTCATCAATACGTGTTGTTTTGCAGGTGGGGAAGGAGACAGTACAAACCACAGAGGACCAGATAATGAAAAGGGACATGCCACCAGCTTTTATCAAGTAAGCCCTCACAGATTCCTCACAGACTCTAAATTCATGCAGTTACAAAGCTCTTTACTGTCTCATCTACTTTTTTTTATTTCCTGCTCTATGTGGAAACCTTTGGCCTTTTGTGGCTCTCTTTTTCTCTTTATCTTTTTCAGTAATGGCTGTTTGGGCCCAAGCAAAGGTCAGACATGGCATGTTAAGTGCCTCAGAGTCTTGTCCCGGTGTAACATAAATACTTCTTTGCCCAGGGAGGAGAAAGGCCTCCAAGCTATACATGCAGTGGTGGAACGCAACCAAGTACTTCTACTGCAGGGCTGTACTTACATGCAAATTTGAGGCGTCTGTACTTGAATTGAGTATTTACATTTTATTCAGCATTATAAAGTGCTATGCAAAAGTCCTAGTCCAACATTAGGTAACTCCATTTGTTCTGACAATACAATATTTATGGTGTAAATTTTCTGTTGTTTTATACCACGCTGCATTCAACACGTCAGATGTTTCTAACTGTTTGTGCTGCTTCTTGTCATGGGGTCAGAGGTCAAACTAAATAGTGACTTTAACCTTTACAACAAATTTACTTCAGTTTTTTTTTAGGCTGTGCACATATTTCCTGTGTTTTATTGTTGTAAATGAAGAAAAGAGAATGATAAATAAGTAGCCTATGTATGTTAATTTCACAAAACAACAAAACTAAAGGTGGCCTGAGACACTTTCACAGTACTGTACCTTTACTCCACTACATCTCAGAAGCAAATATTGTATTTTTCTACTAAATGTGTCCAACAGGTTGAATTAGTTTTAATATTATAGTTTAGTTTTTATTCCTTTCCTGTTCAGAGTAAACCACATATTTCCAAATATTTTAATTTTACATGTTTGTGATAAATTGAAGTATGAAGTGCTGCTTTTTGTAAGTTTATATTCATATTTTCCTCCCTGGAAAATGCATTGTCACAAAGAGGCCTGTAAACTTTTCTGAGATCATGAAAAGTTGAGTGTGCCCTAGAGCATACATACATGTACAGAAACATTCTCCTACATCTGTACATTAGACACTCAAAAAAAAAAAAAAAAAGTCGCTTCATGCCAATACAACCCAAATTCATCAAACACTAAACCTGAAATAATCCATCAAATATTAGGATCCATGCATGCATACATCTCTTGAACAAAGCATGATAAAACACTCACATAAACTACAAATTCCCATCCATCCAACAAATATCATGTTCCAAAGAAGATCCCTTTGTTTTTTTAAAAACTGATTACTGTGCAAATGCCATAGCCTTCCTTTAGCTTTGTTGTTTTTTCAGGATTCTAATGAACATGCTTTTCTTATTCTCAATCTCTTTATTTAAGATACAAAAAGGAAATGCAAGAAACATGTGCACAGTATTAAAATGCAAAAAGTGAGATGTATTCAGTCAGTATTTTGGTGTGACTTCTCTTTGGATTGAATACATTTTTAACTCCATATTTGATGGTAAGGGGTTTTTCTTCAATAATCTAGTAATATATTATCTCCAAGTGGCATGCAGAATGTCCCAGAGTTTTTTAAACATATGCTGTAATCATATTTTTCTGAAATTGCTCTCTGTTTTAATGCTATTTAGATATTTTTGTATATTCAGATTGTGCATGTAGTGATACAGACACTGAGAAATACATATGTGTCATTAGAACTTTGCTAAAACAGACCTGATTTGAGCCCAAGACTTTTGCACAAGTACTGTATAAGACTGTAAATTGTGATAATATGATCAGATTCTAGATTACTTAACATTTCCTCAATTTTAAACCAGTCTGGATGGAAATGCATGATATTAACTCATAAGTATCCAAGTATTTTCTACATCGCCTTACTATAGATTTTCCTCACAGGATAAGCAACACTACAAATACGTGATGCTCTCACAGAATATGATGTTCTGCTGTCAGGTCACTACAAGTGTTCAAAAGCTAAACCTGCTGCATTCGCTGACACTGAGATTTACTTCCTTAAGTGTTGAAATTTGATCTCTAACGGCAATGCATTTTTCAGTACTTGATAGTATCTAAGCAATTTGGTCAGCACTCTGAAACCATTAAAGTTTGATAGCCAGACAGGAGTGAAATTCACCTCAAACCAGCGCAAAAAGTTCCTTCCTTTCCCATCAGCCTTTTCTAATACTTCCACATCCATGTAAAATCTTTTGCTTGAAACAAGGCAAGTGACAATCTTTACTTTTAAGTTGCTGTTACTACTTTATATTTTGACATAAGGTTTTGATAGGAGGGTTCGATTACTTGTAGTGGAATATTTTCAAGGTGTCACAAAGGAAAAAGGATGTGAATTCCACCACTGTACAGTCCTCATATAAGTCTGGAAGATCCAACGGCTGCTTCCTTAAACATCAGCATACCGAAGACTGAACTTACTGATGCAGAAAAGCGGATTGGTACATGTTTAATCAACTTAATCAGTAACTTCCCCTCAGCCGCTGTCCGTCTGTATCACAGTCTCTCACCTCTCCTTATTATATGACAGACTACAGTCAAGGCAGAGACTACACCCTCCTCCTCTTCTACTCACACAAGGTCAGGGATGAAACGCATTGGCAGGCCCAGGTCATCGGGCTCAACACATTTGGCGCCTCAAAGTCACATCGTCACCCTGTCGTCATCCATCAGCACATGTACTGGAATGCGTCCCCCCTCACTAAATATAGTGTGTGATGGCCGGGGTCCAGTTAATGCATGGCTGTTAGTCGCTGGTGCACGCTGAAGGACACGGCTGGCTGCCTCTGCACACACACACACCCAAAGCAGCGTCGATGTCATGCACATACATTAGCCTTTATCCTCCAGGAGGCTTGCAGAAGAACGGAAATGCAGCCTCCTTGTGTTTGCCCCCTAAAAAAAATGTGGAAAAAGGCGATAATGTTCCCATGTTACCACGGCAACATTTGTCCTGCAGGCTATAGTAGGAAGTCGGTGTTCTGTGGGAACTGGAACATGTGTCAGTTCTTGGCTTGTTGCCTGTTTCTATGTGCAATATGGCTGTTTTAATGCTACGTAGGCAGCATGCACTCTACGCTGTGTCACAGGACTGAACCTGCAGTATTTAACCTTAAGGAGATTATCAGGTGATCAATCATTAACATTTCATTGATAAGTAGGGGTTAAACCAGGCTGCAGTGAATAGATCCTCCTGTTATTTGTGAAGGATTTCCCATGAGACTTAGGGAAGACTTAAGTACACAGTTGGGGGGTTTAGTGGTCTGTACTGCAAAAATGTTTTAAGTTGTTTTATAAAAAGATTTCATTTCACATTAGTTTAATCATTGTTATAACTTGGGGTGCCTGATATGACCAAACTGTTATGACAAAATTTTCTTCTAGTCAGTATCATTCATTATCACGATGATGTCAATTCATTAGTTCTGATCAGTTTAAAGGCTGATTTGTGCTAAAGAGGTGAGGCTGAACTTACCAGATCATTACTTCCCAAACAGCAGAACATTTCTAGAGGTAGAGCATTCACCACAATAATAAAGATAAATTGTACAGTTTTAAAAAGTGACTGAAATTAAATAAAGCACCAAAGCATTCAAACATTGAACACGATTAACTGGTCAGTTGAACAAAATAAACCAGAAGAACATGAAAAACCTTTTATTTTTACTCATTTAATAGACTCCATACTTGTTCCCCTGTTTTCCCCTAATTTAAACTGATCCTGTAAAACTGCCACTTCATTCACAGGTTCATAAAAGTTGTTGCAATTTTTCCACTTGGTTCTCCTTCAAAAATCCCACTTGGGTTTTCAGACTTGACTCGTGTCCATGACGTCCCCCAGTGGAATAAATTATTCTACTATATGTTTTCAGGGGGTATATAATGGGTCTCAAGTATTTATTCAAAGGATGGTTTCACAAATTGCCAATATGAAACAATCTAAAGCTAAAAAAACAACTAAAACAAACTGTTGACATCATGAAAACACGTGCATAGAACCAACATTAATAAAATACACATTAAGACATTTCATATACTTTCATATAATCCTACAAATGATCATTTCCATTCTAAAGAATCAGAATCACATCCATCAGAGGATGACTATACTTTATCAGGTTTCTATACTGATTTGTTTTATTTGTGATATTCAGGGTGTCCCAAAAAAACTGACATCATTTGAGATGTCCATTCTGGGGGATGGTAATTTTATAATGTTCCAAAGTTATTACAAATGTTCAATGTGTCCGCCGCTTGTGACGTGACACACATCAAGTTGGTAGTGGAGTCCTTTTTTCCAACACAAACAGCCGTCCTCTCGAAACTTCTTATGCCACATCCAAATCTGCTTTCCTGTTGGCACTTGTTTATGAAATTTTCTAAAAATTCACATTGCGCATTGACATTTGACTGAGTTTGGGCGTACTTCAATGCACAGAATGCCTTTTCTGTTGCAGTAAATGGCATGTCTATTCCTGAAAGCAGAACAATAAGTATGATTACACTTTTTTGAGCAAAAAGAGAGCAAACAAATTTTAAACAAATTATTAGGTGATGAAATTGTCAGTTTTTTTAGGACACCCTCTTTACATAATTCCCAACCTCACAAATTTCCAAGTTGCAATGCAACAAAAGTTCCCTCCATCAATCACAAATCCTTTTTTTTTTTTAAAATAATCATCCAACCAAAAGAAATTAACACAGTGGACGACATTCTACTCGAAAGTATGTACTTAAACGCACCACGAACACAACAGTCATTTTTGCTTTCGCTGTATATCGAGTCATCCATAAGACATCACTGAACATCACAAATCATGCCCTGGAAAATGATTAACAATCTTTCACATAAGATAAGGATTGATGACCGTGTGAAAGGTCTCAAACATTTTAGACATCAGGTCCATTCCAAGGCCTTTGACACATGTCTGACATTCCTACAATGTGTGTTTTTAGCCTCTCTGTTGGACACTTATGAAACAGGCCGCATTTAATTAACTCTGAAAACACTTAAGCTCTATTAGAATCTGTAAGTGCGGTTTGATTAGATATAATTGACAGTCTCCTTGGAACACTGGCAAACAATAAAAACATAATGCATGCACACCGACTCCAAGGGGCAAAATTGATTCAGAAGGATACTGTTTCAATCCAGCTCACATTAGACTGACATTTTGACCTGATAAAGATCGAGCTGAATTGAAACGTGACACTGTTTAAATCTGTTTTATCACGTGGAGTCCATTCACAGTTATTACCTCTTTTTCTCACTGATTTTCTTTTCTTTTCTCCTCGTGGTGTTTCATCATTGTTCTAGATGGTCTGGATTCAGAACTCATCTCCACACTATGAGGAAGACGAAGAATTCCAAATCAGCCCTATTGAGAGCACCCTTAAAAATAGAAAAATACAAGTTTCTCCTTTTAAAATAGTTAAAACTTTAATTTTAGTGGAATATGTGGTGATATAGTAGTAAAAGGAGCCTTAAGATCAGGAGAAACCAGATTTTTTTTCTTTATTGTAGTTGCTTTTCTTTCCATTTCAAAATGCAGATGGTTGACAGATACAGAACAAATGTGAGTAATAGTGTAGGGATGGATACCGAACCCCAGAACTAAATAGGCCCAAAAAATTAAAGACTGAGGATCAATAAGCTCAGATGTAATTGATTTTCCAGTACAAAAGACAGAAAAATAGAAAAATAGCTGTCCAAATTTTTTCTCATGAACTTTTTTTCTGACTAAGGCTGTCATCTGTGATGGATTTTTGCAAGTTTTGACTCAGATGAGAAACCAGGGGTTGGGTCTCTGAGGTTTGGGGTCGGCTCTCTGTCGTACACTGCAAGCTCAGAGCAGCTCGAACACACAAACGTCCTAGAGAAAACTAGAGAACAGAAAAGTGGACCTTTCACTCAGGGACACAGTATTTTACATATTCAGGAGGAAACAGGAACAATCTGTGAAAAAATAGCATCATGTTTTCAGTTTTATACAAAAAAAACCCAAACATTTTCCCCCTTGTTTTTTGGTAGTAAATAATTTATGATGTTTGTTTCAACTATTAGCATAATAAATTCAGTGTCTATATTAGTGATGAGTTCAGATCAATGCTGTTGCACGTTCCTACTAAAGAATATTAATCATAAATTAAGTATATAGGGCTATGCTGCAAATAACAAAATAAAGCAAACCATTCTTTTCACAATTTGAGCTGCAACTTGTACCCTAACTGAAAAAAGGACTGATAAGAGTACTGTTAAAATACTGTATCAATTAGAGTAGTAGTATCACTTCTAATCTCGATGATACCCATCCCTACAGTAGTGTGTACTGTCTACAGTGCACCTAATCAGGGAATATCATTGTTAAAATGGTCGTCACTATGGTTTAAAGCCTGTGTGGAAGATGATCTAAAATATTAAAGGTGAGATTTCTCCATGTGCAGCAGCGTGAAGCACTCGCAAAAATAGGAAGTGAAACATGTATGTTATGGCTCGCTGTCTTTCAAAGCTTCCATCTGTTTTTGCTGCAGGCACTTTGCTGTTTCCATCTGTTATGTTCATCTGGCTTCTGGTCATCGTGTTGATGTTGAAAGTATTTTTTGTTTGGATGGTTCTTTAAATCACTCCTGCTGCCCTTTTCCACAGAGTGGAGAATGCGTGCACGAAGCTGGTGCAGGCCGCCTCCATGCTGAAAGCTGATCCGTATTCTGTTCCTGCCCGGGATTATCTTATCGATGGCTCCAGAGGAATCCTGTCAGGAACCTCCGACCTGCTTCTGACCTTCGATGAAGCTGAGGTAAGCATTTGTTCATAAATTCATTCATTAGATCATGTGGATTCTAAGAATTCAGACAGTAAAGCCCCTGTAGAACATAAGATATGTCACTGGTTCATCAATGCTGTGGATTATTCTTTATTAGAATAAGAATATTCTTTATTATTCTTTATGTAATAATTTTTTTCCCATTAATTTTAGATCTTGTTTAGACAGTTGCATAGTTTTGACATTCTTTTCATGTCAGATATTGATGCATGATTATTTGTTATTTTATAGTTACATAATTAAATAATTCAGTAAATGTCCATATACATATTTAATTGGTAAACTGTTATTTTACAATGTCAGAAACCAGTGTTAGAGTTGAGCCTGATATTGGTTTAACACATTAAAAGATGATAGCTTCAATACAATAAGGATTATTAGTGTGTTATTTAAAGACTGGTATCAGGTTTGCAGTTGGATTGGTGCATCTCTAGTTTTTAATGTCAGAATCTTTGAGTGCAAATTGGAGATCTCAACATTTTATTCATCTTTTATGGCAGTTGTTACTTCATCTGAAAAAGATCAGGACTGATGAGAATCACAAAGCAGGGCTCAACATTCTCATAATTCAGACATGAGGAAATATACAAAAAGTCCCTTGTGAGAGAGCACAGGTGTGAGTGAAGACTATGATATGGATGGATGAATGAATGAATGAATATTTGGCACTTTGCATCACTCATCTCCCATCTTGCAGTTGAAGATGTAATTCATTTGAAGAATCCATGATAGGCTGTTCTACTTTTGCTAAAGTGTTATTGAATTCTTTTGTTTTACCTCACATTCTTATACATTAGTAAAAGTACAGTTGTATTTGAGCCTTATTAAACTAATTTAATGGTCTTTGTGCATAGGCATGAGATCATAACAGAAATAATCAGAACAAGACACACATTTCTCTGTCTGCAGGTTTTATCTTGTGCACTTGTAGGATTTACTTTAAACTGATGTCATTCAGCTCAGACTTGAAAGTAATACAGAAATATTTCAACATCCAACCTGTAAAATTGCCGTTGATTTGTTTTACTGTAGTTAGTGCTGAAATATTCAGCCTGACATCATGTCATGTGTATTTCCAGTAAAACAACCCTGTAATTAGAAATGAGGCCTCCTGCATGCAACACAGCTGCCATGCCAAGTGAGGAAAATGTGTAGATACTGGAGACCAAATGTTTAGATCAGGAGTCTCAAACTAATTTTAGTTAAGCCAAATTTGATCTGAGGTGGGCCGGACCACTGAAATAATAACATGATAATACATAAATAGCTGGGATAGGCTCCAGTGACCCTAGTGAGGATAAAGCGGGCTAAAAAAAAAATGAATGAATGAATGAATATATAATGTCAACTCCAAACTTTCCTCTCTGTTTTAGAGTGAAAAAAGTAAAATTATGAGATGAAAATGTTTACATCTACCAACTACTTTAAAACAATGTGAAAAACATCAACAAACTGAAATTTCTTAAGAAAACTAAGTGCAATTTTAACAATATTATGTCTCAGTTTATCATTTACACATGTAAATTACAACTTACAGATCACAGAGTATCAACAAAAACACAAAACATTTAATAACTGACAGAATATTGGTAAACTTGTACTTCAGACATTTCAAAATGTTCATATGTGTTCAGGTTATTCATGTTTTTGTGAAATTATACTTTGTTTTAGTGTAACTACTGTAAAATGAAAATGTTTACATTTACAAAGAGGAAAATTTGGAGTTGTGAGTGTTTATAGGTTATTATGATAGTATTTTACTGATCCGATCCACTTGACCTTAAGATGGTCTGTATGTGGAACCTGAGCTAAAATGATTAATATCTTAATGTAATTTTTGCATTTCACAAATTCATCCCAGGAGCCAGACTGGAGCCTTTGGTATGCTGGATTTGGCCCCTGGGCTGCATGTTTGAGACCTCTGGTATAGATCCTGGATCTGACGGGTGTATGTGCAGAGCTCATAATATTGGGGTGTGAAGGTCAATAAAAAGCTGCCTGTCAGCTCAGAATAAATGGACAGTAGATATCCCAGTGCTGTGTGCAGCAGTCAGCAGTACTATGTTTTTTCCAGTGCGGCTCAGGGATGCCTTATTATCGTGGGGGTACTGACTGTTGAACCAGCAGTCCATATAAAGCTGCAGACAAAAGGCAGGAATGTGAGCAGGCAGCGTTATCAGAGTAATCAGACCTGCTGCAAATGGGCGGATTCTGTGTCCTTCTGTTTATTCATCTGCTGATGTTTTCTCCTCATGATCACAGGTCCGCAAAATCATCAGAGTGTGCAAAGGCATCCTGGAGTACCTGACAGTGGCGGAGGTGGTGGAGTCTATGGAGGACCTGATCACATACACAAAGAACCTGGGTCCAGGTCAGGCAGAAGACACAGACCTGAGTCACTGATACATACTGTGTGATGGATTAACACTGCTGATGATGTACTCTGAAAACGCTTTGTCACATCTCTGATATGAACCCCGATGATTTCATAGTGACATTATTTTAATATCACAGTGTCGCCATGAACAAAAGAGGCTTAAAGGATCAGTCCAGTTCTTTATTGTGAACAACTAGTAGTGGATTTATCCTACAAATTGGATTGTTCATGCAGCTCAAGTTAAATCACAGTGAGAGTTCATCTTCAAAATGTTCTCACAAATATTAGAAAATCATGAAGCAAAGACATTTTGCAGTTTCACTGACACCATAATATTCTGCAGAACCACTTATCTTTCCATTTTTCAACACCATAACTCAGCAACAGGAGGACAGATTGTGATCGCGTGTCATTTGGTCGGATACTGAATCGGTGACACTAATCTTGGGTTTTGACCTTCAGGATGTGCTGATTGAATGGATCTTGTGCGCTGCTAGGTTCAGTGTGTGTGCGACGCATCCACGTTTTACAATTTGCCAGTTTTTAAAATTAACATTTGCATTAGAAGCATTTTTTATTTTCATGACAAGAACTTCATTACATACAGTGCTTGTTACAGGGATTTAGTCAAAATGAGGCAGAACTGGCTTAATCACACACTAACATATCACAGGACTTCTGATTTTTATGTGGTTAAAGAAAATGGCTGTTATCACAGAACAGTATGACAACTATTTTCACTCTGTTAACACTTAAACAGGCAGGGTAGTTACTGTCATCGCATATTTATATTCTTATATCTCCATGCAGCTTTGACAGACAGTTTCTTATCCTACAATTACATTAAAAACCTCTTTATTACCATGGTTTGACTGATTGATTGAATGAATTTATTGATTGATTGAAGTATTTATTTTGAATATGAATGTCAAAAAAGAAGAAAATAAATAAGACAAAACATTGAAACATTCATCCATTCATTCATTTTCTGAACCCGCTTTATCCTCACTAGGGTCACGGGAAACATTGAAACATATGAAATAAAATACTTATTTGAAAAGGAGTGAGAAGATCTGCTACGCCACACTAAACCATATCATAAACTGAACCTTATACATGTTATTTTTTGTTAGAGTTTTTTTTAATATCCAGAGATGGTATGAAAGTTGACAGAGGAGGCTGCCACAGGAGAAACTCTGAAACATACAACAGAAAAAGAAGCAAAGCTAAAGTCAAGTTAAATCCATTTTATTCATACAACCCTAGAGCACAAATAAAAAACTTCCCTTAGCAGATGAGGTTCTCTGTTAGTAGATCCTCGCTCTTACACGTCATACTTCTTTTTAATTAAAGTAGCACAAACTCTTCGCTACATACAATCTGGACCGACATGAATGTACTGGAAGTGGTTCAGAGAGGCTTACAAAAGGTGTCAGTCTAGTAGTTTATTGAATTTATTTTAAAAGAAATTAAATACAATTTTTGATAGGGTTATTAGTTGCTTTTCCATTGGACACCTGAGCAAAACCTCACCAATATTTACTAAATGTCAAAAAACAGAAGTGTATAATGTCGGTTTTTCCATTAAATCACAAATCCGATTATTTTTTTTATTATCGTGAGATGTCAGGAGAAGTCATTCCATAAATATGGCGACAAACTTAAGTATCTGTTGTTTTTAATCTAGAATGCACATTACCCCTCTGTCCTGCACTAAATTTAAAAATGATTCGGTTTCCTCATCTAGCCACACATACCGCACCGTTTGTTTTAAAACTCTTCTTTGCTTGTTGTAAGGTCCATCAACATCTTTTTTTTTTTTGTTTGTTTGTTTTTTATTCACGTGACTTTAGTTGCACAAAGTTGCAGTTTTGTGTGATATACCAATTTCGCTATGCCCCCAAAACCACCTCTTGCAAGTGCAAAATCTTTTCATCTTTTCTTTAATTGAAATGTTGGTTTTGTTTGTGTTGTTTTAGGAATGACCAAGATGGCAAAGATGATCGACGAGCGGCAGCAGGAGCTGACTCACCAGGAACACCGTGTGATGCTCGTCAACTCCATGAACACGGTCAAAGAGCTGCTACCCATCCTCATCTCAGGTGATCTGAGGGAATTTATATGGTTCAGTTTTTATTTCCACTACGTTTTTTCGGGGTTTGTTTGGTATTTATGCAAAGATACTGACCCACATAACATATTAGCTGACGAGTATCTAAAATTCTGTATGCTTCAGGTATTAAGATTTTTGTGACGACTAAGACGACTGGAGGTCAGGGTGTGGAGGAGGCCTTGAAGAACCGTAACTTCACTTTTGAGAAAATGAGCGCAGAGATAAATGAGATCATCAGAGTTCTCCAGCTGACATCCTGGGACGAGGACGCCTGGGCGAACAAGGTGTGTTCATTAAACTCAACTTTGATTGCCGTGGTTTGCCTGCAGCATCAAACGCACACTGTGAATATACTGTACACAACAACCTTTGAGTCTTTACAGCGTTTTTTTTATGTTTATTATGTATCAGGAGTGGAAGTGCCTGTGCTGAATGTTTAGTGCTGCTACCCACTGTGCTCTCACGCACTCCCAGAATGCCTTTGGCAGGAGGCTGCAAATTGGAGAGTGACATTATAAAGTTTGTGTGGTGTCTGTTTCTTTCTTTTAATAAGGCATGCACTCCTTGTTCCTCCAGGATGACCTTATTTTGAGCTGGACAGGTGCTTTTTTTTAATAAGAAGGGGTGTAACAGTACACACACAGGAGTTGCAGCACAGTTCACTACATGGACAAGTAGAATAATGGGATAAGCTAGAAAAATGCATAAGGGCAGATTTATAGTCATTTATTTTAAAACGGTATAGTGCAAATTATATTAAGTTCAGTCCACACAATAATCATCCTGTCTTTGGGAAGGAGGTTCTAATGAACAAGAAA
>JAPQRP010000013.1:25857155-25876510 GCA_037367295.1 Apogon hyalosoma
ATATATACACGGTACTGTGGTGAAGTCTTAGGCCACCTTTATCTTTGTTGTTTTTACAGGGTTGAAGTGAGCATATATATTTATTTCTCATTTTCTTTTCTTCACTTACAACAATACAACACAGGAAATATGTGCGCAGCCTAAAAAAAACTAAACTAAATTGGTTCTAAAGGTTAAAGTCACTATATAATTTGACCCTTGACCCCATGACAAGAAGAAACACAGTTGGAAACATCTGACATGTGTTGAATGAAACCCAATATAAAACATTAGAAAATTAATGCCATAAATTTCATATTATCTGAACAAAAGGGCTAAAGACATGTTAAAAGTAAAGTGAGGTCACACTACATACTACTACTGTGGTTTATAGAAGCTGTTTTTTCCTGAAACTTTTGTTTTTACTGCTGTACATCTTAATAAAATAAATAATAAGATAATCATATGTCATTAGAACTTTACTAAACCAACAAACCTAAAGTGGGCCTTGGACATTTTCACAGTACTGCACCATTCATTCACATGGAGAATTTGACCTATTTGATGCAGCCTCAGCTAAATGTTGGGTACTCAGATTAGCCTGCTTAGTCCTTGAGAGAGTCACAGGACTACTGAAGCCTATCCTGGCTCCCAACAGGGGAAGATGGTGCACACCGTGGATTCATTGTTAGTTCATTGCAGATGAACAACCATTCAGTCTGACTTAAACACCTACCGGTACTAGGATTTAGATTGATCCTATGAAGGTGCATGTCTGTGAACAGTGGGAGATAGCTGGAGTACCTGGAGAGAACCCATGCAGACACAAGGAGAACGTGCAAACTCCGACACCTGTTCAAATGCAGGACTTTCTTGCTTTGCAGTGGCAGTGCTAACCCCTGCACCACAGTGCATTATAAAAACAAGTGGTGCCAGGCACAACAAACCCTGCCCCTTGTACGTATTGTAGCTTATTTTGGCATCGATCCAGCTGATGTCATCATGTCTATGTGTGAGCTGATGTCAGTATATCAATTGCCTCTATATATGAGCCAAGTTTGAAGTAAACTGAAACAAAATTAATGTTTTAATCGACGTTTGACATTTCGCCCATTATAAGTCAATGGGAGACGAAAAAAGATTTTAAAAATTAATTTAAAAAAAAATTGACCTTTGACCTACTTTTCCCAAAATGTAACCACGTCTGTTCTGGGTCACTAGTAATCTATAAGCCCACTTTGGTATGAATTCAACCAATAGTTTTGCTGCTAGAGTGTTAACAAACAAAGAAACAAACAAACTGAACCAAAAGCAATACCCCTTGCCTTCCCTTCAGGGGGCGGGGCAATAAAACACAACTCCTTCTGTAGAGCATTTCAACATTACAGGTGTGGAAACTCACCAGTCTCTATCCTCCTGCATTACAATTTATTTTTGAGCTGAGAATTTTCCACACTTCTCCTGAACATTGACATTACACATAGCAGATTTTCCTCATTTCCTACTGATCTAATCTGTGACTGTTGGGGATGAATACATGTACTGTTACACCCCTAGTAATTAGTGATTCTAATTAAAGAAGGCATGATTATAATTTCTCCTGCTGCTTCTGGTGAATATCTGGAACTTCTGTTTTACTTTTTCTGCTCTGCACGTTATTTCCTGGTCCTCTCTTTCTATCCTGTGTTTTTGTTTCCTGAGTTGACTTGTGTGTTGTTGTCCAGTGAAACATTTGTATTTATGTGGATCTTCCATTTCTTTTTACCGTTTCTTTCTCCCTTCACTCCCCCCTCTGTAGAAGGTAAGCCTCACCTCTCTGGCCTCTTGGTTTGTGCAGCAGCATGTCTGACAGATGTGTGCCATCTGTCTTGTGCTTTGTGGTGCCATTGTGTGCTTTAAATAGCAGGAAAGTTTCCAGGTTAAGCTGGTGTCTGTTGATCCACTAAATAAAGCAGAAAAGTGTAATGGAATGGTGTTTGTTGAGAAACTGGTAGCACAATTGCTGAATAAATGCAGTCTTTTCTTTGCTCTTTTTGGATTTAATTTGCTTCATAATGCCGTTATATCATCTGTTTGTCCTCTTCCTGTGTCATGAAACCTCAGCATCTGTGTGTCCTCATCGGGTGGCGTTATTGACTGATCTGACTCATGCACTATTGATTTGGGTGTCTTTATTCCGCGTCGAGCAGCCTTTAACCAGGATGATCTGGTTTCTCTTGCTAAGGAGGAGGACATACAGAAAATCTGACATGGATTTTATTCTATGAATGGCTAATTTTACACTGATTTGGCCCAGTTTGTACACACATCTTTATTCCACTAGTCTTAAACTCACCCCATTACTAATATGTGAGCCACATCCTGTCTGATTTTGTAGTAATACCCACCTGTGTGTTTGATTATCGGCTGTTACGAACGTATGTTTGCATTAATAAGACTGCAAAGACCTCCCTGTGTTTGACTTTTCACTCCCAACATGCACATGCAGGTGAAAGAGCAGCTGCACAGGTTTTAACAGTGAACACACCCACCCACAACACACCGCCCCAGATGATTTCCCTTCTCGCCTTTTTACTTCCGTTTTTTTTTTTTTTTTTTTTTCCTTCTTTCTTCACCTCACATTACCTTCTAGTAACTCAAACAAAGGTGCACTTTGTTTTCTTTTTCATTTTGATAAAGGAAATGTTTGACACTCAGACCAGTGAAATATGAGACAGAGGACTGGCTTAGCACACACTGGAACCCCTATAAATCTCAAAAGTCAACAAGAAAAAAAATGTACTCTTCAGATAAAATCGGAGGTTAAATTTAATTTGTCTGTGTTGCATTAAGATTTGAGATAACCATGTCACAAATTTTGACTGTGTACTTTAAACACCAGTATAATAACTCATTTTAACTCTACAGTTCTGCCTCTTGCCAGCAATTTTTTGGGTCATTTATTTTTTAATAATGGTTAAGTAAGTTCATATTCAAAACTATGCATTCGCATAAAAAGTTAAAATAGTATGCAAATTTTTAGCACCTATTTGTGCGGTTTGGGGGTCCAGCACTAGAGTATGGTAAGAATATTATGTTTTTCAGCCCACAGCACTACATCTCTATACTAAAATTTGTCCAACAACAAAATCAGTCTGATTTTTCTTCTTTTTTGCATCTGAGCCTTACAATACTAGGAAACCCCCTGAGTTGATGTTTGGCTTATTTCTAGACAAATGTACAGATCAATATATTAATGTCCATGTTACAGTTGAGTTGGAGTCTCTTATCAGAATGAGTTCAGTCAGGTTGAAAAACATCATGTCCTTGAGGCTAATGCAGGAGTTACTGTGAGAGTACCCTGCAGGAAAAAAAAGGACTTTTTAGCATTTCAGCATCTCTCAGCACATTGTTGTATTGTATTAAAGGTTAGAGTAAGCTTTTGATTTAGTCTCAGGGTGGATTCGGTTCACCACAGTTAAGTCCAGGTGAACAGGGCTCAGTTTCTCCTCAGTGGGGCTTTTGTAGATGTGGGTGTGGGACCGTTTGTTGGGGCCTGTGGGTCTGAACTCCCAGGTGTTTGGGTCAAAAGGTTTCTACTGGGAACTAACAGATATTCACATGTGGTTGCTGGTGATACATCTTATTATTTATTTATTCTGTATGTGTGAACAGAAATCAAAACCACATTAAAGGAGACATTCACCAACTTTTCTACTGATTCAGACCAAAACAAACAAACTGTAGGTATTACTCTCTGCACACCGTCTGGTTGGTGCCAAACAGACACATCATGAAGCTGAGGATTAATATTGTGATGCATTTTGTAGCTATCATGAAAAACCAAATAAACATATTCCCACATGTATTTAAACGCAATATGCACATACTCTACTGATCAAAAGATTTCTAATATATCTATTTTCTCTAAAGGAAAGACCTACACATTTAATTATTATAACAGTCAGTCGGTCTTTGGCCTTTTCTGCACTATTATGATAGCAGTATCTACTTCCTACAGACCAGTCTTGTCAATAATGCATCATTTGAGTAGCAGGGGTACTGCTTTTATTCCAGAAATGTAAAGTGTTTTTGTATCTGTTTCTTATTTTCTAGCCTCTGGTATTTCACTAGAACTGCAAGAAGGAACAAAATGTTTAAGTTACCAGAAACTGGACAATAGTATGCATTTCAGTTGTATGGGCCTTTTTAGGGAACAAGAAATGGATTAAAAACTTGGAGCTTTTATGTACCAAAGGAAGCAAAGGCAGACTTTAAAGTCAATGGAGACAAGTACAGGTGCCCTGGCTTTTGTTGAATACTTACAAATCCTGTCTGTATGAAAACAATGGAGAAACTATGTCACCGCACCCTCTGAAGGAGTAAATGGACAATACCGAACTACAGGAAGTAGCCTATTACCATCACAATAACCAGAAAAGATCAGAAATTAAAGCAGACAGACAATTGTAACCCCTAAAGTGTGGGTCTTTCCTTTAGAGAACATGGGGATATTATATAAGCTTTGCCAAAACATCACCCCTGTAAGGATGTTGGAATGAAGTCTGTTTGCATCTGTACATAGACTAAAACAGTGGAGTTAATTGCTGAATATTACATTTTTAGATAATGTAGGTCTCTGAGATGATCCAGAACTGACAGCATATTTTAATTGCTAGAGCTACCATATCTGATGTTTTGGGTTGTTTTTTTAATACTCTATCTACTCCACACCCAGAAACTTAGAAACAATTGGTGACAGAAACATGAATCAGAATATTGAGATTATGTTTTAAGGATCAAGGACTCAAGGAACCACCGCGCTGAATATGTTAAAGGGGCAGAGCGTTTGCAATCTGTAATTGTTTTGTTTCCTTTTGCTTTTGTGCAGTGTTTTGTTCTGGTTTTCCCTACGTACAGCCTTTTCCAGCAGCCAGCTGTGAGCAGATCTCATTAGAGGTCAGGACCGATCATCATTTAGAAATTACAGCCAATAATGAACCTTCTGGAGAACAGACTCAAACTGCAGAGTTGAACCAGATTGTCACAGTGTTGCACTATTTCCACTTCAGATATTTTTTGTTTAACAAATTCAAGAGGTCTTGCCATGTGTTGGAGTAAATTGATATGGAACTTTATTGAACTGCAGACTGAACTGCATGACATTGACTGTCTTCTGAATGTAAAATTGTGCTGTGAACGATCAGCTCACTCAGTCATCTGGTCTCCTGCTTTGCTCTGCTTTGTTCAATAGACTCAGACAATGAGTGGATTCATTGTCCAGTCGACTGCTGTGGGACAGATTGTTGTATTTCCATCCGCTCTGATTGAGATACAATAGAGACTTGTTTGGCTTTTATAACACGACACGCTCATCATCGGAAAGAATGACTGAAACGGCATGCACTACATGTTGTGCCTGACATATGTTACATGGACTTTGCTGATTGGGTTTGAACATGTTGGCTCTGGAGAGTTTTGTAACCATGTAACTCTGTCCAAAACATCTGTGTGCCTTTGTGTTTTACATGTTCCTTCATTAGGTTATAAAAGTAAAACAGCTGCAAATGTTGTTTCAAAGGGTCAGTAACCGACTCTTCAGTAGAAATACATTTATACCACCTCACACCAACCCACAGAGGATAATTCTGTCACATTAAAACATTAACATCTCTATTTAAAGAGACAATGTGTTTGAATGATTCGGGGCATTGATTAACCTCATTGTTAGTTTTCTTTGGCCGCATTGATCATCTACTCACTTATTCCGTCTTTCACCCCAAAGGACACAGAGGCCATGAAGAGAGCTCTGGGGCTCATCGACTCGAAGATGGCCCAGGCCAAGAACTGGCTGAGGGATCCAAACGCTCAACCAGGTAAGAAAAGAAGCACATCACCTCTTTGTTTCAGTTCGCTGATCTGCTGCTTTTGCCTTTTTGGGTAGGGGGGGATTTTTGGGACATTCAGGCTGAAATTCTATCTGTGTCTATTCACTGATATTTTCCAGGGTTTCTGCGGGTCATTAAAAAGCATTAAGTCATTAAATAGATTTTGTGAAAATTAAGGCCTTAAATGGCACTAAAAAGCATTAAATTCGATGTCCAGAGGCATTAAAAAAATTAAATACACTTGATGGAAAAAAAATATTGTTATTCACAGTTTATTTTGGGGACCCTTTAATTGGCTTTTGTTTATGACCGATACACAAAGTCACAACACCAGATGCTTGGAATGCAACGTGCTGTGAGCGTGCTCATGCCGTGGTGAAAGAGCGGAGGGAATATTAGCAAATGTTGGAAAAATGGGAAAATGCAAGTTTCAGCAGAAGTGTGTGGAGGAGGAACTATTCAGAACTTGGTTAAAGCCTATGGACTGTAAATCGTCATAAAACTAAATATAAAACTGTATCTGCACTTGGACAGGGGCATTAAATTTGTTTAAAGTAGCATTAAAAAGGGCATTAAATTAGATTTACCGATGCCTGCAGAAACCCTACTTTTGATGTTTCACGTCATAAGACTGAATGTTAATCTTGTGTCCAAAAGCATTAGCTACACTTTTCACACATGCAACGAACAAACTCAATATAAATTTTAACATAACAGCTCTCCATATGAAGACCACCCTTACTATTTTCTGTGTACATCCAGAGCTCATTAACACCAGTGACACTTATACCGCTGTCCTAGCTTGTTTGTTTGAAACCACTCTACTGTTATAACGGTGAATAGTTCCTTCTCACGGTGGCTGGACTGTTATTCTCTTTCTTTCCAGCATCTGTGCGTTATCACTTTGAAAATCACCCTCGCTATGTGAAAGAACAACAGTCTTTGAAGTGCACCTACACCCTGAAAAGACCCATCTTTTCATGTGCTGTTTTGTTTTGTAGAGATATAATCATTTCAATACTGCAATGTGTTTCCTCGTGCGTACATATTCTGCCTGGTGCAGCATCCTGAGTTCAGTGCTTTTCAAGAACAAGCCAAAAAACCTAGAGAACTTTTATCCTTTTTCCAGAATGATAGTGAAGAGTGCCAGACCGATCAACAGCACTATAACAAATGTGGAAATAGAGCTGGATGCGTGAGACAACTGCTGTATTATTTCCAGTGTCTCACACTGTACACTGTTAACATAAAGTTGGAATAATTTTCTTTTCACACACATTCCTCTTTTTATTCCTATTTCTACACATCAATAATCCCTTTTGATCTGGTGCAATGATTACATATTGAGTCCCAGTTACACTTTATTTATCAAGAATAAACCATATTGTCGCAATCATTTCATGAGAAGAGATGAAAATATTTTGTTTGACTTCATAGGCAACAGTGTTTATGGATGAGCAGAGAGTAGGGGTGAAGAAATCTCAAATAATATGATCCAGAGCGTTTTCATTGTTTTAAAAATGGCCAAACAGAAACTAAATGGTGAGAAATTGCTATGAGAATGCCTCTTCAGGTGAGAAATCAGACAGGGTTTTTTAATATCTAAATAAAAATCCAATAATCTCTATTTTAGGTTGTAAGAAGTCACTACATAATTAAAAAAAAAAAATCGCTGGATTTAGTGTTTGGTCCAAGGCTATTTAAGAATGCATTGAGATTTGGAAACATAAAGTGAACATAAAACTATGGTTGAGAACCTTCAGCAAACAGCTGCTGTCACCAAATATTGTTCTGTGTATTTATATCAGAAGCAACACTGAAGTCCTATTAATGACAAGACTAGGAGGTTTCAGAATATGTTAACGATCTCACAAAGGCAAGTCTTCAACTGAACTGAAATCCACAGAATCACTGAAAATCACACATGAAGTTAAACTGATGTCAGTCTCATTTATAATAGGAATTTAATCACATTTAATATAAAAACCATCAACCTGTATTATGTTAATGGTCTGTTCCTTTCCTACTTGAGTCGTGTATAATAATAATAATAGATATGTGTATCCCTAAAAAGGAATTAAAAACTGAACTGGGTGTGACTCTGGTGTCCTGTGGTGCTTTTCAGGGGATGCGGGTGAGCAGGCCATCCGTCAGATCCTCGATGAAGCTGGGAAAGTTGGAGAACTTTGCGCAGGGAAGGAGCGCAGAGACATCCTGGGCACGGCCAAGACTCTGGGCCAGATGACCGATCAGGTGTCTGAGATGAGAGCCAGGTACGCTTTATCTACCTCACTGTATGTTTGAAAACTTGGCAATGTATTTTCCATTGGTTTTATTGATGCGGACATGCTCTTTAAGTACCGTAGTTTGATTTTCCAGCTTCTGAAGAACAGCATGTCTAGCACGGTAAGCATATTAGAGAGGATTATGGTGTGTAAGAGTGGAAGTGATATCCTCCTGATAGGAAGTCACCAGGGACTCTGAGTGGAGTAAACGCAGCTGTCTGGTATTAATCCTTAATCTACTTTAGCCCCTGCTACAGTGACTGAAAACGGTGAGGTACCCATGAGACTTGTCTGGAAACAGAGGCGTTACGTTATGATGTTCTGTTCTGTTCTCACACAGGAAGAACATAAGGCTTAAAGTTTAGAATAAACAGGGCATAAAAGGTGAAGCCATGCTGCAGCTTATGGTGCACACATGTTTTCCCCATCCTTCTCAGAGGTCAAGGGGCGTCTCCAGCTGCCATGCAGAAGGCCCAGCAAGTTTCCCAGGGGCTCGATGTCCTCACGGGGAAGGTGGAAAATGCCGCTCGCAAACTGGAGGCCATGACCAACTCGAAGCAGGCCATCGCCAAACGGATCGATGCCGCTCAGGTTAGCTTTTTCCAAGTTCATTCAGGGTTTCCATCACAGATATTTTACTCTGTTTTTAATGTTTTTCCTCTTCCTGTCCCTGCAGAACTGGCTGGCAGACCCCAATGCCAGTCCAGAGGGAGAGGAGAACATCAAGGCTCTCCTCGCCGAGGCCAAAAAGATTGCAGATATGTGCGAGGACCCCAAAGAGAGGGAGGACATCCTGCGATCTATCGGAGAAATCGCTGCTCTCACTGCCAAACTGTCTGATCTCAGAAGACAGTAAGTTAACCAGACACTTTTCATGTTTTATTTGCTCCCATCCATCATGAGCCTGCTCCTCTGCTTTCACTCTGGGTGACTGCTGTTCCGATGCTCTCATTCATTAGTTTAATCATCTCCATATTCTCATGATCGTACTGCAGCTGTTTACTTCTACTGTCACCAGGAAACAAGATTAGTCTCTGTTTTAACTTCAACATGAAAACAGTTCTGGTTCTAACTGGTTCTACACGTGGGCCATTCTACTGAATGGGTGCTAACTGTAGTCCCTGAACGAAACGACTACTTTAAAAAGCATAATAAACATGTAAGTATTATGTACTTACTAAGGTATTAAACACAATCATAATTTAAATGAAATCTGCCTCCTTCTCTCTAATGGCTGCATGGTGAGGTTTTGGCCCCAACACTGCAAACATCAAAATCTTACCAAGTGTATTTTTCTCATTTCTAGTCAAAATATCTCATTGCACTTAAAATAAGTCATAATCACCTAAAGAGTAACTTTTCAGTGAGATATAAGAATTCATTTTTAGACAACAGATCTTGGAATTCAAGATTTTTTGCTTAATTCAAGATTTTTTTTGCTTAATTTAAGCAAAAAAAAAAAAAATCTGCCAGTGGAACAAGTGAAAATTATCTTGGTAAGATTTCTTGAAATAAGATTTTCAAGATTTACTGTCTAAAAATAAGTTCTTATATCTCACTGAAAAGTTACTCTAGCTGATTATGTCTTATTTAAGTGTGATGAGATATTTTGACTAGAAATGAGAAAAATACACTTGATAAGATTTAGATTTTTGTTTGATTTCAGTGAACAATTTTTGATTATATTGAACTGATTTCAAAGACTATTAAATGCGTGCTTATCTGGCATTCATTTGTCCATTCATTCGTTTTCTGCAACTGCCTAATCCCCTACAGGGTCAGGAGGACTGGAGTTTAATCCATCTGACATTAGGAAAAATCCTGATAAACCCCTCAATAGGTCACCAGTCCATCATAAGACGCATGTATAGATACAGACAACCATTAAACTAGTGCATTCATACCAACATACAGTACTGTGCAAAAGTCCCAGTCCTACATCAGGTTTGTTGGTTTAATGAAGTTCTAATAATCACACATACATTTCTCAGTCTCTGTATTAAGATACAAACTGGATATATGTGAAGTATGTAAAGCAATTAAAAAAATTTCAGGGTAAAAACAGCTTCTATAAACCAAAGTGGTCATAGTTAGTGTGACCTCCCTTTGCACTAACATGTCTTTAACCTTTTTGTTCAGACAATATTAGATTTATTGCATTATTATTCAAAATGTCAGATGTTTCTGATTGTTTGGGCTGTTTCTTGTCATGCAGTCAGGGGTCACATTAAATAGCGACTTTAACCTTTACCACCCATTTAGTTAAATATTTTCTGTACCTTTTAAAGCTGTGCACATATTTCCTGTACTTTGTTGTTGTATGTGAAGACCAGAGAATGAGAAATAAATACGTATGCTCATTTCAACCCTACAAAAACAACAAAGGAAGAGGATCCCTAAGACGTTTGCATAATGTTATAAAAAGTAAATTTTTCTGCAAAATTCATGCATCATTCACTTCATTGCAGAAAATATGTGTTTGGGAGTGATCTTTAAACTTTCTCACTGATTTACAGACTTCTGAACAAATAAAACCACAAAATATGAAGCCAAAAATGTAGAGCTAAAGTAAAATCAACATCTTTTTTGATTACATTCTTTCATAACAATTTTCTTATGTTGAAATCTAGGGGTTAAGGTTAGGACAGCCAATTCCTATATAAGGTTTTTGTACATGTTCATGCAATCTTAAATACAATATTGGGTTTCAGTAGATAATAGACAGATCTTAGTGAACATCTAGATCTATTTAAAAGCTTTATAAGTTTGTTTTTTGGTTTTGGTACTGCAGTTTGCATCAATTCAACAGAATATCCCAAATATAAAGGCAGAGGACTCATGGAAAGACTTCTTCAACTTCTTCGAAGGTTGTATATGGAAGATTAGTGGGTTCTTGTGGACTTTGGAAGCCGGTCATTTGTTGACGTTAGCGAACTCATTTTCTAGGCCAACGGTTGTCTCGGTTTTCCGACACTGATTTCTCTGTGGAGGACTCGGATCAGTTCTTCTGCCAAAATCCTTACACTTGCTCTGCTCCTGTTTCTCTACAGCATCAGCAGTGCACAACACTACTTACCATTTAGTTTAGAAACCAAGCCACCTAACAAGAACAAATGACCAAAACACAAGACTCCAAGTGAACTTCACATATACAAACAAACATGCAACTTCCATACAGAATGTGTACTGACCACACACAGATAGATCTTCTATATTACGCTTCATCTCGTGTATAGTTTTTATGTGTGACCCTGGGTTTGTAAAATCAGCTCGTTCTGAGAAACGGCTCCAGCTTTGGTCTGAACCCGTGCTGTGGAACAGGCTTGAAGGAATTCCAATGATATAAGATTATATAGTAACCTCTGACCACAAACCTCAGCCTCCCCAGCCTCCAGTCGTACCAAACAGGCATTTCTTACATTTTCACCATTTTATTCTTTTTTTTTCTCTAGTTTGAGAAACAGAACTTTTGTTCAGCGTGTATGGTTACTTTTCTATGTGTGTCATTTTTGGGCAGTCGACTGTGAAATATAGACAGGAAAAATGTGGAATGCGTTACCTGAATGAATTTTCCACAGCAGGCATTCTTTACAGATTAAAATAACTAAATTTTGCAAAGAATTTCCAGGAAATGTTTCAACTATGGTGTGAATCGATCCTTTCAAGTTTCAGCAGGCCATGTATGGAGTTTATTTTCAGCCCCATCTTTAAAATAAGCATCACTGCAGAACTTTTTGCTGTGTTTAACTCCTTATAGGGGTAAAGGTGACACTCCTGAGGCCCGCGCTTTGGCCAAACAGATCGCAACAGCTCTGCAGAACCTGCAGTCCAAAACCAACAAGGCTGTGGCCAACAGCCGGCCGGCGAAGGCAGCCGTCCACCTGGAGGGGAAGATAGAGCAAGCCCAGCGCTGGATCGACAATCCCACCATGGATGACAGCGGCGTGGGTGCGTCTGGCAGACATATCTGGTTCTCACACACTCCTTCACATTCCTTCCACCGCTCCAGTGGTTAAATTACGGAGCAGACGCTGAGGACATGTCACTTTCTGATGTACTCAGCACTCCACAACACTTTCCTTGGTTTTGGCTCGGTTCCTCTGAATCCTGGACATCATCTACATGTTTACAACAGAGCTACAAGCTCACTGCTCTGTTAGCTGCCTCTGTTTAATGAAGCTTTTACAAACATTTAGAAACAATACAGGAAAAGCTTTCCCCTCTAGTGTTAATACAAGCAGCTTGTAAAAGTCCAGAATTACCCAGTGAGCATTTAATGGGCAACTATTTACAGTACAGGAGGAGGATAAGGTCAGTGTTGGCATAAACAGGACCTCAAAGAAATGCTTAACTGGAAGATATGTTTTTAATGACTAAAACACTTTCAGGTTATTAAGATAGTTCTTTAATAGGCCACTTTATGGAATTGGCAAACTACAGTCTCACAACCAGACAAGGTTATTACAGTTAATGAAAACTTAAATTAGGTATCAACAAAGTGACACACTGAAATAAAAAGGAAATGAAATGACTAAATTGTTCAGTACTAAGATAACAGACTAAAATTCTTGTCTCGTAGTTTAATCATATATACCTAAATTGGCATTTACATATACCTAAAAGCTATTGAGAATGGGTTCATTAGAATGAACAAATGGCTTTCTTTCTCATACAGAAAGCTCTCACTAATTTCCATGTGCATCTGTGTGTCTAGGTCAGGCTGCGATCCGTGGGCTGGTGGCTGAGGGCCGCAGGCTGGCCAACGCTCTGCCCGGTCCGTACAGGCAGGAGCTGCTGGGTAAATGTGAGCAGGTGGAGCAGCTCATGGCCCAGCTGGCCGACCTGGCCGCCCGCGGTGAAGGTGACTCCCCTCAGGCTCGTGCCGTGGCTCAGCAGCTCCAGGAGGCCCTCAAAGTAAGACCCATCAAAGTCATTCTGACAGAACCAGGAGTCAGAAGGTTGAAACAGACAAGCAGCGCCATCTGCTGGTCATCAGAAAAAGAAAGAAAAAAATGAACGCATACAATAACAAGCAATGCATTTATAAAGTTTATAACTCACAACATCTCTGAAAACTATTTATTTATGTCCATAATCATCCAGGATTTCAGCCTTATAAATAACTGATCACAAAGAAGGTAATAGGAAACAGGTCAGTTCTCAGCTTTTATCTGTTGCACAGCTGCCATCAGCACAGACAGACTATAATATTATAGGGCTTATGATGTGTCAACACACGCTGAATATCATGTGACTGATATGCGACTCACTCCCACTGATATCAAAACCTGGTAAAAAAAAAAAAAAAGCTTAATAACAAAATTAGGAATGGTTGATATGAACCAGGTAATAGTAAAGAAGAATTCAGTTGTTTGAAAAGTTGAATTCTCCGTTTTCCAAAACTAAACAGGCTGCACGATTTTTATGAGAAATATGACAGAGTAGACATTCATAGCCATATAGAAACACTATAAAAGGTAAAAAATTAACATGCAAGTCTGAATTACTACAGGAACATACTGTGTCTGCGTTGTACTCTGTATTGGGCCTTAAACTATTTGATCCGGTGTCCTTGAACTTTGACCATTCAACCTCAAAATACATAGATTATCAGGCAACGTTAGAGCAAAGTTTGATCATCTTGGCTCTATTTGTCAATTATAGTGCACTAATATGGTGCAAGCAATAACATAAAGGCAATCCTGAGGCCATTGCTGTCGATAATAAAAACTGAAAATAAGTCTGTCATTTAAATAAAACTCAAACCAGGTAGATTTGAAGGTAAAAAATGTATGTTTATTATGTTTATGCCCAAATTTGAACGTGCTTTCACTAGTGCTCAATATTACCTTGCAGGCAGTGAATGTGATGTTTTGTATTTTTATCAATTTATTTATATATTTTAATTTTACAGTGCAAAACAGGTAATCAATGACTAATAGAAGCCCTCCTGTATTTTCTGTCCTTGTTTTTAGTATTGTCTAACTGTGATTTAGAAGTTTATTGTTTCTTTTACAGAACTCCATTTATATTTTTTCTCCTGTCAAGTTTTGGCATGACTTGGAGTGATTCAGACAGTTAAAATCAAAGGTCAGTTGAGAACATCTTCTCATCTTTTTCTCAGGACCTGAAAGGTAAAATGCAGGAAGCAATGACTCAGGAGGTGTCCGACATCTTCAGCGACACCACAACCCCCATCAAGTTACTGGCAGTGGCAGCTACTGCTCCTCTGGACGCCCCCAACAGAGATGAGGTGAGAGCTGCAGCCACCCCACGTCTTTGCCCTGATCTTATGTATCTCACAGTTCTTCTGTATAATTGTTTGATTTGATCACGTGAAGGTTTTCGAGGAAAGAGCCGCCAACTTCGAGAACCATGCCAACAAACTTGGCACCACAGCAGAGAAGGCCGCCGCTGTCGGCACTGCCAACAAGAGCACAGTGGAGGGAATCCAGGCTGCCGTCAAGTCGACCAGAGACCTAACACCACAAGTACGTCGAGCTTTAGTGTTTATATCGGTTTCTGTTTACGCCTGACCTCCACATGGCTCCAGTGTTTCTTCTGCCAAGTCATTAGCAGCCATCTTTGGACTGACAGTAAATGGATGCAATCATGTTTTTAGGTGGTTTCTGCGGCCCGAATTCTGCTGAGAAACCCTGGAAACCAAGCAGCCTATGAACACTTTGAGACCATGAAGAACCAGTGGATCGACAATGTGGAGAAAATGACAGGTGAGCTTTGATAATGGAACTGACAGTAGAGCAGGTGTGAATTCAAGCAATGAAACAAACACTAATAAAATCACAATGTTCTTGGCAGGTAATAAGGTCATGCTTCAATAACTTAACCAGTCATGTGTTAAAATCTACTCTGACGTGGTTTGGGTCTGATGTTCAGGTTTGGTGGACGAGGCCATCGACACTAAATCCCTCCTGGACGCTTCAGAAGAGGCCATCAAGAAGGATCTGGATAAATGCCGAGTCGCTATGGCCAACCACCAGCCACAGATGCTGGTCGCTGGCGCCACCAGCATCGCCCGCAGAGCCAACCGAATCCTCCTGGTGGCCAAACGAGAGGTGGAGAACTCAGAGGATCCCAAATTCAGAGAAGTGGTGAAGGCGGCGTCTGACGAGCTGAGCCAGACCATCTCTCCCATGGTGATGGACGCCAAGGCGGTGGCAGGAAACATCCAGGATCCAAGTACGTCAGTGGTGACAGCAGACTCTGAGCTTTGGTTTTAGATGGATGAGAAGGTTTCAGATAACGTGTTTGTGATCCGCAGTGCTTCAGAAGGGCTTCCTGGACTCGGGTTACAAGATTCTTGGTGCTGTTGCGAAGGTGAGGGAAGCCTTCCAGCCTCAGGAGCCGGACTTCCCACCACCTCCCCCTGAACTCGATCAACTCAATGTAAGAAAGCCTTCATATGTTTGTGTTTAAGCACATACGTGAACGTGTAAAAAATCAAGCAGGTTAATAAACACAGCTTCCAAAATATAGTGAGAATCTAAACCAGTGTATTCTAAAGCTTTAGTGTATTTTAATGGTGTAAACAGATCTATCAGGTCAGTATATCTGTTTGTGGCATCATAATATATTGAAACTGTTTGTGTGATCCAGCCTTTTTCCTCCTTTTTGCCTCATGTCTGTGGTTGAAGCTGAGACGCACCTGATTTTTGCTTTTGTCCGCTGGACAATGTGCAGAAGGACTGTATTCTACTAGAATATTACATTTTTCCCCCCCTAATTGTTCCCCATACACCATCAGTGCAATATCATTTGAATTTTTTTCTGCTCATTTTGGTTTAGATGTGGCTGGGACAATCAAGACATTTTAATTTTAGTCCAAATATATGCAATTAACAACTTAAATTGTCATTTTCTTTCATTTTTACTATTATTGTATAAACCTAATGATAGTATAGTTAAAGACATACACGTGTCCTTTATCTTTGCAGCTTAATGATGAAGCTGCACCACCAAAGCCTCCTCTTCCTGAGGGTGAGGTTCCTCCACCCAGACCTCCTCCCCCGGAGGAGAAGGATGAGGAGTTCCCCGAGCAGAAGGCCGGAGACATGGTCAATGAACCCATGATGGTGGCGGCTCGGCAGCTCCATGATGAGGCCCGCAAATGGTCCAGCAAAGTAAGTGACGCGGTAACAGACTTTTCTTTTGAAGGTCTGTACTGTAGGACTAACACGTTCCCGTTCCTCGTAGGGAAACGACATCATCGGCGCAGCCAAACGAATGGCGCTGCTCATGGCCGAGATGTCCCGTCTGGTGCGTGGAGGAAGTGGCAACAAGCGCGCCCTCATCCAGTGCGCTAAAGACATCGCTAAGGCCTCTGATGAGGTCACACGGCTTGCCAAGGAGGTCGCCAAACAGTGTACCGACAAACGCATCCGGACCAACCTGCTCCAGGTCTGGACATGGACCCTCTCAGTGATAAGAAAACTAATCAATAACAATGCAGTTCAGTCTGAATGAAGTTAGATTAGAAGTTACTTTAAAACAGTGTGACGGTATGGAGGGCAATACACACTTTATGTGCTCTTTAATTAATAACAATCGCTTTCAGACCGCTGCTCAGAGAGAACAAGCAATTTAAATATTTTGTGACACTGATTGTTTTGACAATTGACGCCGTTTTCTTCAGATAATAATGATCTTTGTATTTTCTGACTTTGTTTCAGGTGTGCGAGCGTATTCCCACCATCAGCACACAGCTCAAAATCCTGTCCACAGTCAAAGCCACCATGTTGGGTCGGACCAACATCAGTGAAGAAGAATCAGAGCAGGTGAGAACAGATTATCTATTACTGACATTATAAACATGAGGAGCATTAAAGACATTACAATAAGTGTCATTTCATTTAATCACGGGATGCTCATTTCAAGTCTCCTTTTAAATATGAATTCTTATCATTTTGGTTGTTTTACTATTATTATCAAGTGACTGTTCACTGAAGAAATCAACACTCTCTATTATCTACATCTGAATTATTCTATGAAATCATTATATTAATACTGAAATAGTGATCTGTAATTGGAAGGTGTGCTGATTTTGATGTAATATTTTACTTGACTGAATGAAAATAGATGTACAGGGTGTCCCAAAAAAACTGACATCATTTCATGACCTAATAATTTGTTTGCTCTTTTTCCTCAGAAAAGTGTAATCATTACCCTGCCACCCAAAAGGGAGGCGAGGGTATTGTTTTTGGTTTGTTTGTTTTTTTTGTCCGTCTGTCTGTTTGTTTGGTTTTTTGTTTGTCTGTCAGCAACTTTATGCAAAAACTACTAAACCAATTTCCATGAAATTTTTAGTAAAGGTGCGAGGTGGTCCAGAATAGATCCCATTAAATTTTGGTGAATGCAGGTCAAAGGTCGAGGTCACCAAAAATGTGCTTTCACAATGATAAGAGATAGGGCAAATCAGGTGAAACGTTTGTGAGGGGCAAGGTTTGTTGTGCCTGGCACCGCTTGTTTTTATTGTTCCGCTTTCAGGAATAGACATGCCATTTACTGCAACAGAAAAGGCATTCTGTGCTTTGAAGTATGCCCAAACTGACTAACCCTAACATTATAAAATTACCATCCCCCAGAATTTTTTGTTTGAAATCTGTAGAATAAAACATTTTATGTCCAAAATAAATCCTATTAAGTATCATTTCTCTTGACCATGTAGTCACTCCAATATGGGCATGTCTAATGATGTCAGTTGTTTTTTGGGACACCCTATACTGTATGTACTGTTTCATATCTGGCTGGACTTTATAATGCATTTGAAACCTGAGAATAAAGAGCACTGATCAATTCCCAGATTATTATTGTGGATAAAAACGTTGATCTTTTGGACTGTTACTCATTAAGCAATAAAACAGTACGGTCATATCATTCAGATCCTATTTTACTGAAACATAATAACCAGGACTGGAGTGTATCCCAGTCCAGTATCACAGAGTTCATCTTATTTTCCAAAAATATACATGAAATACTCTCCCTCACAGTCTGGTATTGTTTGTTTTTCCTGCAGGCGACAGAGATGCTGGTCCACAACGCTCAGAACCTGATGCAGTCTGTGAAGGAGACGGTCAGGGAGGCCGAGGCAGCGTCCATCAAGATCCGGACAGATGCTGGTTTCACCCTCCACTGGGTCCGAAAGACCCCCTGGTACCAGTAAGAGACGACGGGCCGGGAGGACGCCGCATGGACAAATCTGTGCTTTACCTACGATATATCGTCACCGCAGCCTGCGTTAGTCACATGACCTGTCTGTAACCGCTGCTGCTGTGGTGAAATGTAAAAGATGGGACTGTCAGTGCAAGTTATGGCTTAGATTCTTACTGGGAAGGTTTTTTTTTGTTTTTTTGGGAAAGTGTGTAAAAAATATGTTTTAAAGCTTATTTTGACAAATCCCAGGAATATATATATTTTGATTAGAGGTTGGATTTCATATAATGTAAGGTTGTCTCTTCGAAAACACAGTAAGTTAAATTTAAAGAAGACAGTTTTCTATCTTTGTACTGAGAATTTTATTATCAGTTCACCTTTGCTACCACAAGCACACACGGAGATGTTACAAGTATAGCTCAGCTCACCCACGGCTAAATTTATCCAGCGGTATTATATCTGTTTACACTTGTTACTACTACATTATCATACCTGAAAGAGAAACACTGTTTTGTTTTTTTTTTGTTTTGTTTGTTTTTTATTTTACATTTGTTAATGCAATTGTAGCATTGTTTGTTTTCTTCTGCCAAAGACATTCTGCCAAGTAGAATCCTCAGCTTAAACGATTCTGACGAGTTAATCGAACTAATGGTTGAAGGTGATCTTTGCGTCAAAATGCCAAAACATTGACATAATATCTTGATTCTTTTTTTCTCATTCGATCCAGCCCCAGCAGACATGTCAACATCTTGTCTCATGTCATATTTAATAGAGGACATAAAACTGGACTCTGTATACTCGCGCTCATAACATCCAGACACAATTTCTGTGACTTTTGAGGCATTGATATATTCACCATGAAGGATTAACAACACACCCTAGTTATTTTAATGTCCTTTATTAACGCTCAAAGTCACTCCAGTCCTGGGAACTGAAAGGATCCTTCAGATAAATGGTGATCTACAGTCGCGAAAAAGATTCTTAGACCATCAAAAGTCATCAAAAACAATGGTTATGCAATCAAGTACTAACTCCTGTGTGTATCATGTGACTA
>JAPQRP010000013.1:25882827-25912133 GCA_037367295.1 Apogon hyalosoma
CTTATTTTAAGTGTGATGAGATATTTTGACAAGAAATGAGAAAAATACACTTGGTAAGATTTGGATTTTTGCAGTGTGATCAAAAAGAAATTAATTTTAGCAACAACAACAATAAAATAAAAACAAAAAAAAAAAAAATAAATAAATAATAATGAAAAAAAAAAATCTCTGTTTAGAATGCCTGGGGTCACCAGAAATTCGTGACGTGAAAATGGGGTCACGAGCCAAATAAGGCCCAAAACCACTGCTTTATAATGTTACATAGATGTGAAAATACAAAAGAGGCTCATTTTATTTGTGCTGTTGTTCTTTCTGCAGATCTAGACCACAGGGGGTCCAAACCTGAACTAAATCAGACTAGATCCTTCAATGCTTTCTTTGCTGCTGTCAGTGCAGAACACACACGCACGCACGCACGCACGCACGCACACACACACACACACACACACACACACACGCACACACACACACACACACACACCCACTCGTGGACCATGTGTTGTTGTTTGTGTGCTGCAGACTCAAGTTGGACTGAATGGGAGGCAGACGAAAGGAAGGGACACCATAACACCACTCCATCTGTGAGTCAGACGCACACGGATCGTTTAGTGTGTATTGTTTTGATCAGTTGGTTATAATCGCCTACTCTCTGTCTGTCCTTCTGTCTGTCTGTCTCTGTGTGTGTGTGTCTGTCCGGGTTGGACCTCCGGACGCCGGCGCCGCAGCTTCCAACTGCCACCCCGGAACTGAGCAGCAGCTCCGCGGGCTCCTCCGCTCCGACACCCCGCTGCTGCCGAAAACATGTCCGACGAACGACCAGAGACGTCGGCGGGAAGGAAAGCGGCCCTGAGGTAAGGTTTATAGTTTTCCGGAGGCGGTTTTTGAGTCCTGTCGTGTGTGTTTGCCGCTCCTAGTGTTAGCCGGTGTATGCTAGCTGCCGTTAAGCTAATGCTACTGCTGTGGCGGAGGTGCGGACAGGTCAGGAGCAGAATTCAACACAACACCTGCACATCAGACACGGATTTACACAGAAAGAGGCTCAAAACGGACAAACACAACCACATCACTTTCAGTTATTAATCATTAAATTCATCACCATTCCTTTGAGGAAAATCTGCTTTTATGCATAAAAACCTGCATTTGTAAATCACTTTTTTTTTTTTTAAACCTGTAATAATAATAGTTGGACTGGACAAACTTTAACATTTGCTAAAAGTTATTTATTAAAATAAAGTCCAAAATCAATCATGTTTTATTGGTAATTTCACAGCTGCAGTAATTGAGTTAAATTATTACAATGGTTTGCATTTAAAAGAAACAAAAACAAAAACATTTGTATTAATTGTTTGCCTCTAAGGTTAAATGTGCTAAATATTACGCACTTTAAAAAGACAAATGGGAAAACAAATGACAAAACTGCTGGTTACATCGCTTTCACTGCATATATTAAAGTGTTATTACATATACATTAGTGTAAAAAGCTTTTCTGGCGCCTTTAAAGTTTTACACGTCAATTATTATCGTGAAATATTTGTGGAAACAGTCTTGGCTGTGTCACACAGACACAAACAAATGGAATTTAAAAAAAACAAAAAACAAAAACAAGAAGAAAAACTAAATTCTTGACAGTTTCAACATGTCATGTCCTAGAAGTGTTTCATGATGTTGCTGAAATGTCCAGTTTTGACCTTGAATGAACTGAGCATGTGCAGAAGGAAGCACGTGGGTTTGGAGAACGGAACCATATTTGGCAGAGTTTATTGACTTAAGAGTGATTCTTAATGCAGTATATCACAACTTTTTTCCACCACTGTATATATTGGTTTATGTACGTTTATACAATAGATTTAGAAATCTTCCACTTGAAAAAACCTGAAAACTGAATGTATTGTTATGAGCAGAGGGTGTTTTGAAGTAAATCTGATAACTCTGAGACAAATATTCCTCAGGAGTCAGAGCTTAGTTCCCATCAGCATCAGTAAGTCTGATTGTTTCTGGTGGGGCTGGGCTGCCCTTTGTCATCGATTCTGTTCAGGACCTGTTATAGAGATACTGACATTCATGAGATATGATGAAAAACACAGTTCAACCTTAAGATGTGATTGTGTGTTTTTTTTTTGTTTTTTTTTTAAATTTGTGCTAATGATATTATGATGGGAGTTTTTTTAATGGGCAGAAGCAGGTTTCTGTTCAATGGAGTTCAATTTTTAAGCATTGATTGGTTTACTTCGAGCTTGTCCACTCTATGTACAGTGTTGTTTCAATTTCACAATAAGACAGAAATAATACATCTGCATGTTACACATTATTATGTGTACACAATAAACATAAATGTATACAATAATTCACTATTAATATACAGCCCTAGTAGCGTGACTTATTTACTCCCAGCTCCAGTTTCACTTGCTTGAATGTAGAAATTATGGCATAAATGTTTTTGATTCTGGAAGTATTTGTTTGTTTTTATTTTGATTATTAACATTTAAAACCTAAAACAACAAGGAAAAACATAAAAAAGAAAAAAAAACATATTTGAAAAGGAGCAGGATGAAGTTCAGCTTTTATACTCTCGCCATCTGACCCCATCTTTTTTACTGACCTTAAAGTTCCATGTCAGCTCCACAAAGTAACTTAACAAATCTTACACATATCAAAATAAGTTCTGACCAAGCGTGCACAAAATGCAAAAATGTCATACATATCAAAACAAGTGGTACCAGGCACATCAAACCCCGCCCCTGGCACATATTTCACCCATTATAAGTAAATGGGAAGATTTTGAAAAATCATAAAAAATTTGAAAAAACTTTGACTTACCCTTCCCAAAATGTATTGAGATTTATTCTGGGTCACTGGCAATCTATAAACCCAATGTGGTATGAATTGAACTAATAGTTTTGCCGCTAAAGTGTTAACAAACAAAGAAACAAACAAACCGAACCACCCTTTCGGGGGGGCGGGGGGTATTGAGCTCTGTCTGTTTCATAGCAGTTTTTCTTAAAGCTCTACATTTCTCCCATATTAACCTATATATTAAATTGTATTTCATAGTAGCTTTTCCAAAATCATATAATTCACTATCTGTTGTATACATCGTATAATAGCAGTCTATGTACTAATACGCTATACACTGATATAGCAGCATTATAAAATAGTTATGATTGCATTATAATGCAATGTTAACATAAACAAGTGGTTCCAGGCACAACAAACCCCGCCCCTCGCAAACATTTTACCTGATTTGCCCTATCTCTTATTGCAAAAACACATTTTTGATGACCTTGACCTTGACCTTTGACCTACAGTCACCAAAATTTAACGGAATCTACTCTGGACCACCTTTCCTGAACATTTCATGGAAATTGGTTTAGTAGTTTTTGCGTAAAGTTGCTGACAAACAAACAAACAGACAAAAAAAAAAAAACGACCCAAAAACAATACCGTCGCCTCCCCTTCGGGGGGAGGGGTAATAATCAGCCTTGACAGATGTAGCGCCTCCTAGAGTACGGCAGAGGGAAGGCGAGGCGGCCTGCCTGGGTGGATCTGTCATGATGTTGGCTTCAGGTTCTGTTTTTATCCTCTCGTGGCAGTAGCAGAGCGCTGGTGTTTTTCTAGGTGGGTTTGATAACGTTCTGATGAGCCCTCCTGTCAGTGGAGAGCAGCTGCCATACCACACAGGGGCAGTGAAAGGACACCGGCAGCTGTTTGGACAGGTTAATATCCATCAGTCAGTTCGATGTGTTAACAGACCCTGGACCTGCATCAGGAAACAGGACGAAAGGGTAACGGTTCAGTATTTGGGGGTTCGTGGTCTTATTAAAGTAAATCTTATTGCAGGAAGTTATTCTGCAAACGTAAACTGAGATGAATCAAATATAAATGCTGTGTTGGTTGACCTTCTCCTACAAGATCCCACAAGTTTTGGTGTACGAATAAAAGAGAAAAAAAGTGTCATGTAGACCGTCTAAGCCAGTGATTTTCAAATGGTGGGTCGCAACCCAAAAGTAGGTCCTAGACCCATTTTCAGTGGGTTGTGAACCTTTGTCTGGGCAAACTATAATGTTTAGAAACCAGTCATATATTTTATTATTTATGGAGCTGAGTGCTGTCCATTCACACTCCTAAACAGAAGGTGGCAGTAAAGCTCTGTAACGCTAATTAACACCAGACATTTCACAGCATGAAAGAAGACCCAAAAGTTTGAATTCATATCACACAAAAATGAAATAATAAATAAAAAGAAAAATACTTAGGATGAATAATAAGTGATATCGGATATTTTACTTATTGTCACTATCAGCATAAATATTTGGATTTATAGATGAGTCCAGAGCAATTAGATTTCATATCTGAGCAGTTTCTGACACTGTTAAAGGTGTTCGACTGATAAAACAATGTTTTTAAACTCTGTTCTGATAAAACATTAGTTTCTATTTGTTGTCCATTTTATTCATAATTTTGGTCTTTTTTGTCCCTTTTTTGATTATTTTATTCATTTTTTGAGCTCATTCTCATCATTATTCTGTTCACTTTTGTTCATTATCTTGATTGTTTAGTTCAAATTTGTGCACTCTCTTGTTTATTTTGTTCATTTCTACTAATTTTCTTGATTTTTTTCCCACTTTTGTTAAATTTCTCAATTTTTTTGTAAAATTTTGTTAATTTTCTAATTAATTAGTCATTCCTGCCTTTTTTTTTTTTTGGAAACTTTGTTCATATTCTTAATTGTTTTATTCAATTTTCTTAACTGCCTGCATTATTTTGCTCATATTTTGTTCATTTTCTTGATTTTTCTGTTCATTTTGTACATTCAAGTCTTATTTTGGTTATACTGAATTAATGACGGCATATCCTATATATTAGTAGTATTTAATAGTAGTATTTATCATTTAAAAAGTTCTGATCCTGATCAAAACCCGGAATGTCACACAGGTTACTGAACATAAATCCAGAGCTAAAAACTATATTTTTTCTGATGAAGAATTGTCTTTTAAAATTTTTGCTAAAGTATCATTACACTGAGTGGTTTTGTTTCATCTGAACTTGGTTGATGATGGTGTTTTCGGCCTCTGTGAGAAACATATTGAACCTGTTTGTCATTTCGTGTAATTAACAAGTTCCAGCCTGTTGTGGTTTAGTTTGTGAACAGATAATGTCATCCTCCTCAGTTTAGCTTCTGGATATTGTACAGTCACAGTAATATTTTAGAAATTTCTACTCGTAATTTTTCAAGAATTGCTATATTTTCATTTTATTCAGTTGACAGTAGGCACAAGGTGATATTGACTGGAGTCTTGTTCCATTTTGTGGATGATGCATGATTTCACTCAGTTGTTTACAAGAATTCAAGATGAAACATACTAGATTTTGTAAATTAACGTGTAATATCAACTAAGTACAACAAAATACAGCACTTGTCAAAGGTGTCAATGCACATTCATTTTGGAAAATAAATAAATAAGATTAAATAACCCCCAGTGTGTGATAGTGAATAGAGAAATACTGCATATTCTTTTTTTTTTTTTTTAATTATTATTGAAGTATAAGAGACACAACATCTTCCATTCACGTTAATCTTTTACATATTCCTCACAGTGTACATATTTAAAAACGCATTCTCCATCAAACAAGGTACAGTGAGGTTAATACGCTTCTGGTTGTCTCTTTCCCGCTTTCTTAGGGATTAAAACTGATTCTCTCTTTTTTACTTTTTTTTTTTTTAATATCTAGAGAGAGAACAACATGGACATATCTAATTTTGTAAAACATTCAATAAAAAAGAAAGATTATGAGTAATAGTAATACAGAATAAAAATAACAAGTAAACAAAGGACATATTAATTTGGATAGTCTCCTTTTATATCACCAAGGTAACATTTGGCATGTATTGTTTTACATAATTTTCCCAATGTTTGACGAATATTTCTAATTTTAGATTAACGATGACGGTGATTTTTCCCATTTTGGAAATATCCCTGGTTATTTGCACCCATTACTGAACAGTTGGTTCATTTTGTACTATCCATTTTTTTGAGTCCTAAATACATAGTTCTGAAATCTGCATTGCTTTATTGATCTCAGACCAGAAATACTGCATATTCACATTGTTACAACAAGCAAACAAGTTGTATTTTGATGATTTGTTGCACAAGAAACATCAAGATTTTTTTTTAACCTTTTTGCTGAATTATTATCCCCATCATGTACAAACATATCATACACAGAGCTTTACAAACAGTTCAGATAAGTAGCTTATACATAGCTTTTACTTTTTTCAATAGATTATAATCTATTGAACCAATATTGTTGACCAATAATTATTGGTCAACACAAAGAAAATCATGTAATAGGCCTACACACAGTTATGGTTTATTTTTGTGCAAACGTACACTTTGTATGAGCATTTAGAAGTCTTAACCCTGGTGGATTCCTCTAATTTACTACCCCCAGGAGACCATCAAGCCAAAAAATATGCATGTACAAAATATATATGAATATTTTTTCCCCCGCTTTTTAATGCATTAATCTTTCAAACTACTTCAGCTCTGCTCTAAACTACCAAATGTTCAATCATTTTCAGAATTTTAACCCTTTAAATTCCAGTTTGAATACATTATGGCACCCTTATTTACGAAAAATGAGATTTAAAAAAAAATAAAAAATAGAATGAATAGTGGAGATTGGGGCACTGGTACAGATTATATACTTGGATATGTCAAAAAGTAGCAGCAATAATGATTTCATTGCATTAGTGTTTTGCAAGATTATAAAATGTGGTTCTTACTGTAAGTCAGTGAGGTATTTTTTGCTATGAGGGTCCACTGAACAAAAACTACCAATGCAATGAACAAGTGTTTTTGCTAATCTTTGACATGTCCTAGAATTCTGATATAAACAATGCCACATCCCTCCATGATGTATTATATGGAAAATATATCATATTTTGTGTTGTTTTTTCAGTAAAATAACTGGCATTATGTATTCAAACTGGCTTTTAAAGGGTTAAAATCCTGAAAGCGATTGAACATTTTGTAATTTTGACCAGAGAGAAGTGGTTTAAGAGATTTCTGTTTGAAAAAAATACTAACTTTTGATGGTTTTATTGCTGGGTTTTTTTTTGTGTATATTTTTGGTGCCTGTAGTGTATAATAGCCCTGCAAGAGTAACTGACATTAGATTAAAAAAAAATATCAACAAAGAAACATTTTGCAGAAATTCATCCATAAGCTGTAACTGATCACCAAATCAAAAAAGGAAAAATGTCTAAAATGTACAAAAAAAACCCAGAGGGGTCTCTAAGTTATTTATGACTTTGTTGACCACATGGTCCACTTTCTCTCCCATTGGCCTCAAACGCCTCTTAAACTCACACAGCGAAGATGCCACCAGTGTAGCCAATCATATGGTCAGGTGACTAAGCCCCGCCCCTGAATACACCAATCAGAGCACGTTGTCCAAAGTGCAGCTGAAGCTCCTGCAGTCAAACAGCACGCCGCTGCTCTGACACACAGGAGGAAGCTGCTGAGCGTTGGTTTGATCATCAGGTCATAGGAAGCTGAGGTTTCTGACACGATGCCAACTCCAAGGTAAGACTAAAGAGGCGTCCTCAACACCGCCTGTCAGATATTACAGGTTTTCTAAAGCGCTGCTCTGAGTTTGAGTGGTGGACTACAGCTAATGTGAAACCCCAAAGAAAACATGTGATGTGAGACATTATCATGTGTCCATCCTGTTTCAAATTACCCACAAATCCACTTAGTTTGCACTTCTCTGAACTGTACGTTAACTCCATTCATCCACTTCTGTCCTGTTATTTATGCAAGTCTGTTATAAAGGTGAGAATCTGCTGTCGGAGCAGACTTTGACCATCAAGATAAAGGTAAAAGAGCCTCAGGTGAAGAAAAGCGCAGCTGGAAAACAGACTTTTGGGGAATAATGGTTTGTGTTGTTAAATGTGTCGTAGAAATAAACCTGGACTCGACTGTTTTTTTTTTTTATCACTTGCATTTTTTTAATTTCTTTTTTCCAAACGTATCACATCATCACACATCAAATATTAACATGAGAGCATTGGTAAATTACCCACCCTTTTGTATATAATGATGCATCAGATAAGTGTCAGCGTGCATAATGATAACACTGTATTTTCTGTTGATTATCTGAGTTGTATGATCCATGAAATGTCAGAATGTCAAATGTCTTTTTTGGTCCACAAGCCAATGGCATTCAGTTTACTGTCAGAATGGAGTAAAGCAACCAGAACATAATCCAATTAGAATAGATGCCATTAATGGATCATTGTAAGGAATTTGACACTTTATTCTGCATATTGCATTACCACGAGGAAAAATCTTTTTTTTTTTGCTTCACTGTTACCATGTATTCTCTCCAAAATCCTAAAAATGTGTCTTTCTTTCTGTCACTGGCTCATATTTGTGCTGTTTTTATGTCTTCGTGCATTGTGTTAACTCTACAACCACATGATCCTGCCTTATCAGGTGCTTTTTCGCTTTTCTTACAGTGATTCATCTGTTTCTGCTTCATCCTCATTTGTTTCTTTGTCCACTGTTCGTGCAGAGATGGTGAGTGGGAGTTTTCCACAGAAAAACAATAATGTTTTTGTCCCTCCGCAGTGAAAACACACTCTTCGGGATGGGAAATCCCTTGCTTGACATTTCGGCTGTGGTGGACAAGGATTTCCTTGACAAGTACGTCCACGCAGCTCATTTGTTTTCATGTTTCTGTGCCTTATCTTTTAAACAAAATAGGCTTCTTAGTGGATAATTTTCCTGTTTTCCTGGAAGGTACGGCCTGCAGCCTAATGGTGTGATCCTCGCTGAAGACAAACACAAAGAACTGTGAGTAAATCCTCCACGTGTTGCAGCAGAGTAAAGCGTGCAAAGGAGTGTTAAGAGTGAAACCAAATAAGGGATCCACTGGTCATTCATACCCACTACTACCATGCTGACACTGTAAGCTCTGCTCAAAATAGCCCTGTTTCAAATCAGCATTCAGTAACTGGCTTGCAACCGAACACACCCACATTTTTCCCACACTGCATCTGCACAGGATTACACCAAGACTGCACTGAATATGACACTGATTTGGGCCGAATAGGGGCTCTTTAGTTAATGTCAGATAAAGAGCGTTATTCACTGTGATTTATTAAAAAGCAGGTTTTTTTTTTTTTACTCTTTTTTTTTTAAACCCTTCCCGTTTCATGTTGTGAAGATGGAACAGTAATTCTATAGCCTTCCCTGTAAATGTAGCCACATGTCCATATGTGCCGTAGTGCTCCAAGAAAAGAAAATCTGCCAAAACAGTCATTAGCTTTCATTGATCGCATTGAGAATAGTGAGAAAACAGCACAAATACACAGCAGTGAGGCAAAAACATATATGCATACATGAAAGTCAAAATAATAATAAAATGATAAAGTTGAAACATGGAACTACAACCCTACATCAGATAAATAAGAAATAACAAAAAGTTGTGATTTCCAAATATACTTGATCACCTCATTATAATCATGATTCAGAACAAAAGGAGCAAAGATAGATGGAGGTTTTCATATTTCTTTCTTTTTTTTTTTGTTTTATGATCCAACCACATCAGGTCCAGCCAAAGCTGTTCACTCCAGAAAACATAAACATGAGGAAAACCAGCAGCTGTGTCAAACACAATGTCAGATTTTGAAGGAAAAATGTGGTAGTTGGCATTTCACTAGGTCAAAAAACACAAAATGTAAATGTTGTATACATCGGCAGAACGCATGAAAAACAAAAGGGCAAAAATGACTGGAATAAAAAAAATCAACCATTAAAGTTTAAAAAGTAAGAAGCACAAAAGTATAGCAAAACAAGTGGTGCCAGGCACAACAAACCCCACCCATCATGTACTGTAGCTTATTTTGGCATCAATCCAGCTGTTGTCATCATGTCAATGCATTTGCTGATGTTGGCAGACTCCATATATGCGCCAAGTTTGAAGTAAATTGAAACAAAATAGATTATTTTATGGACATGTGAAATTTCAGCCATTATAAGTAAATGGAGAAAAAAAAAAAAGATTAAAAAAAAAAATCATAAAAAATTGAACTTTGACTTACTTTTCCCATTATGTAATGAGATCTATTCTGGGTCACTGGCAATCTATAAACCAACAAACTGACAAAAAAAACAATACCCCTTGCCTCCTCTTTTGGGGGCGGGGTAAATATGACAGCCAGAAACCCTCAGTGTCATTTATAGGGACAACATCTATAGTGCATTAGTCTGCATCAGGCATAATACAAAAGACATGTGCTCCATTTTAAAACCTCTATGCATCATGGGATACTGATCAAGTTGATCATGATTGAACACGTACCTTTAGGTAGGACTAAGGGTTCTCTTAGGTAGGACGAAGGGTTCTCAAACTCCATATAGTGATACTTGAAGTAATATGTAACTTAAGTAACTTGCATATCTGGTGCAAAACAGAATGTTCTTGGAATCTGGAGGCATTCCTGTGCACAAATGACAATATGATTTGAGTTCATCAAGAAACATCCTTTGTAGTTCACTGACCAGTAAGCCATGGGCTGTTGTGAAGACGCTGTGTCCGTCATCGTCGTCTTCTCTGACAAAAACCACAGGTTGGACTCATTTCAAATTTCATGTTTAGCTTCCTTGGGAGAATGTCTACAAAGTTTGCTCACAGTTTTGAGATATTTGGATTTTTGAATTTTGTACAAATTTTTTAAATATTAAAAATTTGCCTTTACTCATAATGGGCTATATTTTGATGACTTATAACATGGAAATGGTTACAGATTTCAATATAGTAGCACGTCATATATGGACTTTCATTTAATTTGAGTTCTCCTCTAGTGAAAGTACCACCCACTTCTAATGCGACATTGATCTCACGCATCAGCGCCACAGGACTCTAACAAAGCAGCGGAACCTGACAACCTTACAAATAGAAGCGATTGAATCTTGATAGAACATGCTGGTGTGATACATTCTGGGGTGCTGATAAGAGGGGGGGTAAACATGACAAAGTAATGGGGCCCCGCATGAGCAATGGAGGGGGTCCTGTGGATACAGGCTAGAAGTTGTGAAAATTTTGTGTAAGATCCACTGTATATGAAAGGCATAGAAGTCAGGAATCGGACGTTGAAAGCATGTTAAGTTTCAGTTTCGTTTTCTCAGCCGTCACCCCCCCCCCAATGCTCGACAACATACCAAATTTTATGAAAGTGTCTCCAGCGTTTACCTTTTTACCTTTCATGGGGCCCACAATTGGTAGCGGCGCCCCTGGATATATTGGTCCTATTTTTCTGTAGCTCATATACTAACACTGGGCTCGGTATTACTTTGACAAACTTTTATCAAGTACTACAATACACACTTCCATCTCCAGTAGCCAGTGAGCAGTATTTCTGCTGCAAGTATTAATAGAAATTAAGTATTAAGTCATTCAAGTTACTGCAAATTAATAATTAACTACTGTTCCTTTTTACTTTGAATAAAAACAACTGAATAATCACATGATTAATAGAACAGTACCACATTTAATGTTATTGTCATATGTCTGCTTCATTTCTCTCATTAGCACAGACATAATTACATTATTTCAGTATGGCGCTGGCACCGTGTGGAACATAATTTTATTTCAGACTCAATATCACTGTGATGAAGAGTAATTAGTTGTACAAGGAGCTGGATGGTGGCCCTACATCTCTGTTAGTCACTGGTGTTTTTCTAATTAGCTGTTCGAGGTCAGCAGCTGCATATCCTCAGTAACATACATGTCATCAGTGTGTTTATTCTGATTTACAGGCTGCGCAGATGGATTATGTGGTTTTGTTTTCTTGTGGATGTTATTTTATTATATCCATGTTTCCAGCTCAAAAAAACTGTTATGTCTGTGAGTCTAATTCTGATTAGCTCTTGATTCACTTGCAGATTTGGCCGCCATCAGGTTGAACGATGGTTAGATTCAATCATTAACAGGAAGTCGGAGGTGGAAACTCATTTGTCTGCATTTCTCATTAGCCAACTATTTTCACATAGGTAATGAACACTAGTCATTGCGCGGTTTAATGACAGCTCGTAGTTGTGTAAGGCGAGCAGTAGAGCTGAGCTGAGCTTCCTTTTAAACATGTTTTTGACCTGATAATACACATAAAAATCGTTATGTATCTTATAAAGGTGAAAAGGCTGAACACCCCGTTCTGGTCATAAAACCATCTTCAGCCTCGCCACCTTGAGGCACTTAAGAACATGGAATTAGTGTAAAAGATAAATGCTAATGCCCTGTAATCGGAGGTGTTCAGCCCATTTGGTCTACAGAGGGAGTCTGACAAACCTCATTCATTTTCTGTCAGGTTGAACTCAAGTGGTTATATTACTGTGCAACAAATAGAACCTGCAGGAGCTGTAATAACAGGAAAAAAAAATACCATAAGCTGAAAATCCACTCTTTTTTGGTTCTGGTGATGTCTCCAAATGAATGGCAGCTTAGGTTGATTGCACCCTCGGAAAATTTAAAAACTATCCCCATAAAATCATTAAGTCTTTAAAACCTGATGTGTCATCGCTGACACATCCAGGGCATATGCAGTTTGGATAGCTGCAACTCTTCCACTGTTTATGCAACTGGAAAAAATGTCAACAATTTCTAAAACCTGAGACATTGTGCTTTAAAGGCTATATTGGGTCATTATGGTAATTTCACTGGAGAAGAAGCCATTTTAGCAGAATTATAACGTGCAGTAAATTGTAAATGACAGCTAGATTTTGAAAGTTCTACGTGTTCTGGAAAACTGGGCAAAAGGACTCACAGTATTTTTTTCTAACCCCTTTATTATAGTCAAAATGAGGAAAAAAGTCCAGACAGACCATTTTACGCTTAGGGTTTAAAGTTTTTTTTGTCTTTTTTTGCAAGAACAAGACAAGGTAAACACAGGGAGATATGGGGAAAAGAGATGGAAAGCAAAAAAATCGTGACTAAAGAGTGTGCAAACCAGGAACATGCTGCTAGCAGTTCACAGTCACTGGAATCTGAGGAGGAAGCTAGTGCTAACGCTAACTTGAAAATCCACACTTTTGCACATTTCTGCTCTCACGTAAAATGAATCTATAGTAAATAATAAAATATATTAAATATATAATGAAAAATAAAACCTATAGTATGAATATACAGTCATACGATTAAATACATTTGGACAGTGATACAAATGTTGTAATTGTTTCTCTTTACACCACCACAGTGGATTAGAAATGAAACACCAAGATGTGACTGAAGCAAGGACTTTCAGCTTTAATTCATGGGGTTTAACAAAAATATTGGATGAATATTGCATTACAATTAAGTCAGAGACTCAAAAGTAACTGAACAAGCAGCCTCTTGGCCAGATGTAAAGGTTACCTCACTTTATTTTCCCTAATACACATGTTGTGCCTAGCATTAGCATTAGCATTAGCACACATTAGGAGCAGTGAGCTGCCACTGAAATCATTCCTGGACCAATCCTGCCTTTACGTGCTTTGGGGAATATGGTAAGTACTACATAATTTGGAAATTGCACATCACCACCCCCTCATGTTGTATTTTCTACTGGAGAACTGGGAAAAAATTTGGATACATGAGTTGCCGAAATGAGATTTCAGCTATTTAATTTACTGTGTTTGGGTTTATGTTTTGGTTTATGTGTGAATATTTTGATATCCCGTTTGGACATTCTGATTTAACAGATATTTTTATTTCTTTTATATGTCTTCACAAACTCAAACAAAACATTACAACTAATCTCTGCTTGTTAGTTTTGGAGAGATGTAAGTTTATTGTATTTTCAGTGCTATTTGGTGTTAAAAAACCACGAAAGTATGCATTTAGAGCGATTACATTTTTAACTGGTATCTGTTAGTGATGCTCCTACACAATTAAAAATTCCGCTAGTATTTCACAGACAAGTAAATCTTCTTATATCCAATTAAATAAATATGTTTTTGTGCAGATATTTCTTTGCAGTTGATGGGAGATTAGCAAAATGAGTATTTATGAGATTAAGTGCATGGGTTTGTGTTTCCGTCTCAGATTCATGATGAGCTCAGCTGTTTGAAGACACGTCTCTGCTTCGGTACCTTACAGTGGCCTGTACCTTGTCAGGTCTTGTTACTCGACAAAGGGACACATGTGACCTTGGGCTGTGGCGGCACAAAGCAGCATCATCAGCAGTGTTGTTGTTCTTCTGCAGCACAAAGGCCTCACCGTTATCTTTTGGCCCTCAGACACATTCTACACAAGGTCAGGGCAGGATTAACATGCAGCTTTGCAACTTAATTCCCAGAACAATGCATTTCAGTGCATGGCCTTTCACTACCGTACACACTCTCATAGTGTGTGAGTGGTCGTATCTCAGTGCGTAGTCCACACCGCAAGTATCTGGACACAAACACACACTCTGAGCTCCAGCACCATCTGATGTGAGAGAATATGTAGTCATTTAGGTAAAGGTAATATCTGGTTGTGGACATGATCCCACAGAGGAAGACTGAATCAAAGTCTGAATTTGGTTCCTCATGTTTAAATAGAACTATTCTGAGTTATTGCAGATATTAATGTGATTTTAATTATTGTGATTAGCCTGTAAAGACCCAAACAGCCACTGGTGACCAAAACCATCTACTGATTTAAAATGTTTAATACCTGTTGATCCACCGATCCTCTCAATACATGTAAATAATTGGTGTAAAATGCAGTTTTTCCTCCTCATTGTCATCAGATATGACCCATTTGGATGTTCAGAGGCTCCGTAGTTACCGTGGAAACACCGTCGTCAAGTAAAACCCATGGAGTTTAATAAATGACAGTGGATGGATGCATGTTTTTTTTCTGTTCAGTTATTGATATCTTTGCTGAAAAAGTTACTTTTTCTTCAGTTTTTTTTTTTCATTTCTAATAATAAGCCTCAACTTTAGCTCAGTTCTTTTAATGAAAATTTACATGGTCAGTGAATGAAATATAGTAAAATACCTGATTTTCCCTGAAAAAAATGCAAAATACAGAACGTAATATCGAGTACATGGTGATAAATCACGTAAGAAAGGTTAAAAATTGAGAAAAATTCACTTGGGAACGGACACAAAAGCAGCTCTGGGTCTTTATGGGTTAAATCACATTTCACACATTGTTTTAAATATAGGATAATACCTGATTTTCACTGAAAAAAATGCAAAATACAGAGGATAATATTACAATTAATGGTGACAAATTGCTTAAGAAAGGTTAATTAGAGAGAAAAGCACTGGGTCTTTATGGGTTAAAATATATTGTAAAGGAGAATTAGTTTTCCTGTTCATTTGTAGCCAAAATAGTATATGAGATATATCAGTCACTAACACTAAATACTACTGCTAACAATGGAAATGCAGTCACATGCTGTACATTACATGAATAAAAATCTATATTTAATGGGTGAAAATGACTCGAGACATGACTTCCTGTTTCAAAATGATTCTGAACTTTCCAGAGATGCTGATGTACAACCATTTGGAATCATTCTGCACCAAAAAAAAATGTATGTTAACACCTTCTAGTTGACATATCTAGCCAACCACTCTCATTTTCTGAAGCTCTTCTATTCCTATCCACATTAAAAACCACCAGACCCCTACAGAGGCAGGGATTTCACCTCTTAAATCTGCTATCTCGACTTTAATTTTTCTGTTTTAAACCAAAATAATGTATTAAAACACCAAGTCAAACAACAGCAGGAGTGATAAAATTGTTGTTTTTGTCGGGGAACTCTGGTGGGTTTGGAGACCACTTCAGGGCTTCAGTTCACCGTGGGAAAGAACAGTATGACACCAAGATGAAGCAGTGAAAGTATCCAAAATACAATGTACACTTAAATTGATTGTAATTTTTACAGGTGGAGCTTTTTTATGTGCAAAATAAAAAAAAAAAAACGCTTAAAACACCAAAGTCACATTAACACAAGTGGTAGAGTTGGAGAGCACTTCAGGGCTTCAGTTCACCGTGGGAAATGACAGTATAACTCCAAGATGAGGAAGTGGAAATATCTAAAATATGGTGTGCTCATTTCTGTTTCTGGTTCCTTTTTTTTTTTTTGTTTTTTGTTTTTTGTTTTTCTTAGCTTATAACCCAAATTAACCCTTTCAGACCCTCTTATAGATCTGTGTGAACTTTGTGATTCTGTTTTTTGGGATGTCCCTGAACAGCTCTTGTCTCACACTTCCACACTTCCCATCTATCTCTACTTTAACTATCCATACTATCAATTCCAGATTAGACTTTTCAGAAATGGCCTGTTTAATGAGAACATCCTCTGTCTGTGCAATCTGTGCAGTTCTTTATGTGTTTTGTCAGTTATTTCTACTAATATTTGTACATATACATACTTTCTCTATCATGTTATGAAACAGTGGCTTTTGCCTTGAGTCTATTGCAAGTTTTTGTCTTGTTTCATAATTATTTTGTTAAAATAAACTAGTCTGCTGAGTTTGACTGAGTAGTTTGTTGCTTTACATCAGTATTGAAGATGTGCGGTGAATGCATAATGACAAAGTTTGGACACATATGTACACTGACAAATTCCTGATGAATATTTTGTGTGAGATATCTGCTTGTAAGGCTCCTTATTTCATCCATCAGTTAAGATGTCCTCTGTGCCATAAGCCATTGGGCGAGGTCAAGGGACGGTTAACATGTGGTCAAAAAAAAAAAATTACAATAATCTACACCAAACTGGGTTTATTGTATAAACTCTCATAAATAAACTAAATTTATTCCACATACATTGATATTTATTATATTGTTTATGTCATATTCTAAACACAGTGTTTAAAATTCATAAATGCATATATCTAGGCAAAATACATTTGAATATAATGTTAATGTTATTTGTATATTGTAAATATTGTAAAAAATATATATATATATATTGATGATTGAAATAATAAAAAAAAGTTTGATTTGATATTTACTTATGTTGAGCATCTGTGAAGTTTTTGGCTTTGTCCATCTGTGACGCTCAGAGCAGACTTAAGTGTGAAAATAAACAGAAACAGACATCTCACTGTAACTAGATGTGGTAAATTTGTTGGAATTTTACACAAATTTGGCTTAAAGTACTGAATATTACGGTAATAAATGGTTTTTTGGGTTGTTTGTTTACATTGGACTGTGTACCGATTGAGATTTTCCTTTTTTTTTAAGCCTCCATAGAAATTAATATTCAACAAAAGCTGTAAAAAGTGTAGTTCATGCCAGTACTCGTGCAGACAGTTTTGCTGATTCTGTTTTAGCGTTGGTTGTCGTGTCATGCTACATTCTGTTGTTCTATACTTGTTATTTTGGGCTGATAATACCACAGTGGTGAGCGATCTGGTGCTTACGGGTTGTTTTCATGTCATGAGGGTTTTTCAGATGCTGTCCTTGGTGTTTTGAAACAGGAAGTGTGTGACCAAAGCGTCCTGGGTCATTTCCTGTTTGTGCGTTTATACAGTAATCGTTCTGTGTTTCAGTGGTTGATATTGTCGGAGGTGAAACTGTGGACTTTTTACAGCCAATGCCGCCCTCATGTGGTTAAAACAGAACCTGCATAAGGAGATTAAGTAGAATTTACAGTAGAGTTCACATTCACAGGAATATTTTATCATATTTACTTTCTGTGTATGTACTTAGTCACTGTTTGTAGAAACTGCGTATATTCTTTCTGCTATAAAAGGCTCTGCATACAACAGTATTTATGGCAGAACATTAACGCCTTATTAAGATAAGATAAGACCTTCTTTATTGTCCCCTGTGGGAATATGTTTTTAAATAATAGTGCAAACACACAGCACTGAGGTCAACTCAACAAGATATAGGAATGAAGGTTATTAATTGTCACCATATGTTCACTGTTGTTGATGTATATATTTCTTTCCCACCCCTTTTCAGTCATTTAAATGAGACTATTGCGCTGTTGTTCTTTCTAAGATCGTCTTGATTTTTGATTTTTTTTTTTTTTGCATTAGTATTTATGTTTCACTTGTCCACGTAGATGTTAATTTTCATTGCATGTTCTCAATAAATCACTCAGTCAAACTCAAATACACTATAGACACAACAAAACAATCCAGAGACACAAAAATAATGAATATAAAACAAAAATAGAAAAAGATTATGAGCATACCGTACATATTGCAGTTTATATAACTCTAAATGAACTCAGTTCCATAACTAACAAGATTTTATTGATCATTAAATAACAGTTTTTTCCTCAGAATATTAAAAATAATCAACATAATATTTGCTCTACTCAGTTCATTATTACCAAATGTGTAATTAATCAAGAAATGCAATAAATATGTACAGAATTCAAACAGTATTCATCATGAATGTAAAGTGTGTGCACAGTTGACTCCTTTCTAGAATGCATGAAACAAATTAAATAGATAACTTGGATTTTTACTTGTATACATTACTGTGCAAGGGGTCACACTTAATAATGACTTAAAGGCTTTACAACACATTTAGTTGAGTTTTTTCTGAGTTTTTTAAGGCTGTGTACGTATTTCTAGTAATGGATGAGTCTATATTTGTCATCTCCCACATTTTTCATTTAACATGATATTACACTTTATATATCAAGAATATATCACATTGACACAATTGATTCATGAGAAGACATACAAAAAATAATTAAATTACAAATATTTTAACCCATATAATGCTGCTACACTTTTATTTTGTTCAGTGTTGTTCATATGTTTGATTATTTTATTCATCTATCTCATTTGTTAATGGGTTTGTTGAGTAAAGTACACAGTTTTAATGTGATGTTAATTTTCCTTATTATGAAAATTAGAAAAATAAAATTCTGAAAAGAAAACTGTTAAAGATGCAAAAAACATGAAAACAATAGAAAGCTCACAGAGAAGGTATGCAAAAAAAGTAAAAAAATAAATACGACAAAAATAACACAAAGACATGAAAACAATATAAAACAGAGCCATAAAATCCACACGTTACGGCAGTTTGTGATATAAAGCAGATGTTCTGTGTCTCGAGCTGAGAGCATTTAGGAACATCTGCACCACAGACATTTTATTTATGTTTTTAAAGTTCTGGTTTTATGTTGCAGTTTTATGAAGGTTTATATTCTGCTGCTGTTTCATGTAGACTGATTACTTCATATATTTTATGTGCCGTGTTCTCCTGACAGTTAGGTCTGAGTAATGTTTGATTTTAATGAACACAAAATTACAATAGAACACTTCAGCCTTATTTTCAGCTCCTCTACATGTTCTAAATTCTTCTTCCATCCATGTTTAAGGGATTCAGATTATTACAGTGTTTAAAGCTCAGCTGACATTCCTCTGTTGCTTTGGAAAGAAAAGCCAAACCATAGTAGTCATAATAAGGTTTTAAAAGGATGTCATTTAGAAAATAGGAATTGTTTGTTGACTTCATCAGTGATAAATAAATAAAATAAAATAAAAAATGTCAGAGGATGTAAGAACTCAACTCTAATCTATAGAAACCCAGAGGGCAACCTACAGAATACAGTGTTTTTTTTTCCTTTAATTTGTCACTTTATATTTAACCTTGCATGAAAAAAGGGGCGACTGTTTATTTTCCATCCAACAGGGGGCAACAGCAGCCTGCTGTTTCCCCCCCTGTGAGGCTACTCCATAGGAAACAACATGTCAACATAATGAAAACACGCCTCTTTCTGCAGGAGATTATAATGTGGGAAAATAGACGTTTTATTTCAGGATAACTAGGCTTTGCAGGTTGTTTAGAGCACGCAGCAGCTTATAACACACCATCCACCCAAAAGCCTCCTGGGCCTGTTAACCATATCGTATTAGAGCTAATGATTATTAGTGTGTCAAATGAGAGAGGAGTCATTGTTACAGTGAGTGCATTGTCACCTCCGACAGGGAAAAAAAACATCAGCTGGCTGGTGAATATTAGTCCTGTTCAAACATTTGTTTTATGGCTCCCTCTGTCCGATGATAATTAATTGTTTACTTTCTCATCTCTGGATGATGGCGTGACTCTTTTCAGAGGTTGTTTGCTCACAGCAATTAAGTTCATCAGTGCTCATCCTCCCTCCCCTCCCTCCTGCTCTCCCCTCTCCCTCTTTTTCTCTCTTTCTGTGTGCTAAATGCAGATTAGCAGCGTCACAATCGCATCCAGAATGAGAGTAAACTCCTCATTATGCCGTGTGACCCTCTGCTGCATGAATAATTCAGGGCTGCAGCGTTAGTGGCTGGCTGCTATTAGCATTCCGGATGGCGGAGGGGAAGGAGAGGGTGGGAGGCTCGTATCACTGACAGGGGCTGACTCAGGGGGATCAGCGCTGGATTGAGACACACATCACACGCACACATCATCACACGACACAGGAGATCAGTGGAGGTGCCTCTCCACGCACACGCCCCGCTGTCTGTGTACATCTTACACACCCCTGCTGCTGCCGCGCTGCTCAATCTGCTTACTGCCAGCAAAACAACAAAGGCCGCTCTCACTGAGTACATGCTAAACACTCTGGCTCCTGGGTGTGTGTGCATGTGTGTGATAGATTCTGCTCTGTAAACACACTTGACTACTCCGCTACCTCTGCTTTCATTTATTTTAATTTTAATCCATGGACTATTCTGTGAAATTGGTGCAAACTGTACCAAAAAGCATCTTTGATAGTCACTAAGATCTTTCTATGATCTACTGAATCCCAATGTGATGCTTGAGATGGAGGTAGGTTTAATATCCTCCTGAGACACAGGAGTTTTGGCTTTTTTTTGTCTTGATTGGAAACAGCATGATGCAACATTTTTTTTATAGAATAGAATCAAAATCAGTTTAGCAGCAGAGCCTTAAAGCGCTGTATAAAAACTATCACATAAAATTATACTGAAAATATATCCTGAAAAATACTGAAAGAATGCACTAAATACTAAGAAATTTACAAAATGTGCAAATATACAAAAGTCCAAATCTATGCCACAGAGAAAGGATACATACAAGGTAAAATTAAAAACAGTGACGTAATCTTGTCCCTTACAGAGGACACAAATGAATTACTGAGTCTCAGCAGGACATAAGATAATATCGCAACTATTTTCCATGATTTTAATTACAGTGTTTGTTCTCGCTTTCAACATCTGATTTTTGGATTTCTGTTCTAGCCCTTTTCTACCTGCGCTGAACCGGTATCGTTGTTGTGGCTCCCAAACTTCATTTTGATCCATCCGGAGCGTTTTGACCAAAAATAAATTAAACCTGGAAGGCTGGTTCCCAGATGGAATGAAAAAAATAGTAGGTTTTTATTTGGCTTTAAGTGTGAACTGTTGAGATCGTGTTGTATTCTACAGTTTGGAAAGAAAGGATGGAGATGACGACAACGATGTCAAGCTGCTTTCATTGAGTTGTAATTGTCAGGGTAAAATACACAACAATAACATGAGTTCGTAATTAAGACAGAAGATATTTAATTGGGGAAGTTACTAAATGTTGACTCCAGTGCCTTAAAACCGAGGGAAAACATTGACTCCGATAAAGTCATGTGACATGTAGACGAGAGGTGTCAGTGGTAAAGATTTAGTATGATGAAAATTATGTAAAAGATACAATAAGATGAAAAAGACATGAAAAGACTAAAGTGAAACAAAATGAAAACAGTATAAAAGATGCAACAGGACTAGGATGATCCTAAAAAAGTAGAAATGATATAAAATACAAAAGGCTGCAAAACATGCAATAAGAAAAAACAATGCAAAAAATAAATAAATAAAAGAAATAAAAATATCAGGAAATATAAAAATCATGCAAGAGATGCAACAAGAGAAAAACAAAGTAAAAAAAAGAAAAAAAGGACATATAACTAGATTGGAGCCTTTCTATGTCGAGATAACCTGTTCTCTTTGAGCTGTTCAGGTTTCCTCTGTGTTCCCCTGCCATTAAAGACATTTACATATAGATTTATTCTCCTGTCGTCTCACCTGACCACAGATCTACTGACGGAGATCTGGAGTTGGTCCTGGAGCACCTTCAATGGCTGCTCACTGCTACTTATGTGTGATAAGTGCGAATGCTAATGCTAATGTTAATGCTAATTACTGTCTATGTGTGTTGTGATGAGTAAAATGCAGAGACTGAATTTCTCAACAGGGATTATAAAGCGAGTTGACCTTTTTCCTTTTATCTGTATATGTCAGCCCTGTGATGAACTGGCGACACATCAATGGTAGCTGGGGTTGTTAAAAAGAACATAATCTGTATAATATACAGAAGAGACAAAAACAACAATAAAAACTGCTTCAGTATGATCCTAATAAAATGAAATTGAAGAAGGGTAGTGTTTGGGAAAGCTGTTCTCAATCAGAATTTCCCTATAAACGATCATTTTATTCCGAATAAGTTTGTTGTCGTCTCATCCCATAAAGACCCAGAACTATTTTTGTATCAACTTCCAAATTAAAATTGTAACCATTACCGAGTGATTTATCTCTTTTCGAATATTATCGTTTGCATTTTTCCAGTGAAAATCTGATATTTTTCCTATATTTAATTTACTGAATGCATAGGTGTTAATAAAAACTCAGTAAATTCACAGGTTGTTATAACAAAACAGAGAAAATCGAAGGAAACAAGACTTTTTCAGCAAAATGTATCATTAATTCTACATAAAAACAAGCATCTACCATTATCATTTGTCAAAATACACAAACTAGTGTTACAGAAGACAGTCATGTTTCCAAGTTTACTACAGAGACTATGGATACATCTGAAAAGCTGAGAAACTGCATTGTACGTGCATTATTTCACTGTATTGATAGGATTAGTGGTTCAAAAGTTTGTAAACATTTTAGATCAGTACATGCTTTTGGGTCTGTAAGGATTAAATATTACTTTAGGTTTCAACAGATAATAGAAGGATCTTTGTAAATGCGTAATTTCCATTCTTAAATGCTTTATAAATGCATTTTTTTGGCCCATTTAATGAATCGTGAGTGCTGGAAACCCCCGGCGGAGCTCTCCTGGCGTGTCGGGGTTGATGTTTGTGTGTGTTCACATGCAAGCATGCGTGCAGAGGCTGCATGTGCCTGCCATGGTGCCACTTCACTAGATGCACTCATGCTTGACTGAGTGTGTAGACACATTACAACCCCCCCTCCACCTTTTACTTCCCAGCTCCCTTGTCTGTTGCTGAAGCTGAGTGCTGTACTACAGTACTTAAATTCACCTCCACAGGCCCGCTGGGGGGCCCAAACATCCGGCTCTCCCTCTCCTCCGGGGCCAAAGGTCGCGGGCCTGCATCCATCAGCCAAAAAGAGAGAGAGAGCAGAGATTAATAGCACTCGACTGGTAATTGAGACATCAGAAACACGCTCAGCCGCCAACCGCGCTGCTCTTGATGTTTTATTGATATGCATGAATCCGACGATTTGGGGCGCTTGCATAAATCTGATGAGGGCTGTACTCGACTGTAAGAAATGTGGATCTAGACCTTTTGAATAATAAAAAAGGAAAACTTCTCCAATAATTGAAAAAGAAGACGCCCTCACATATTGTTCCATCTGTTGTCTTCTGAAGAAACAGGTTACGGTACCATTTTGTTTAGCTTATTTGTTGGGATCCCTGCAGTACAGCTAGTCATCCTGGGTCCGCAGGGAAATGGAAACTTACATATCAAAAACATACTTTATAATACACAAAGTAAGCATTAATATCCACACAGATCAACACAAAAACCCAAAATGCATCTAAAAACACAGTTTAAATTGGTTTAAACATGCCTTTAGTGTCTTTCTCTATTGTTATTTGTAAGATGTTATGTATAACTAAGGTCAAGGTCTACTTTATTTATATAATCACATTTAAAACAATGCAAAGGGCCCAAAGTGCTGTAGGTAAAAGTACAAGACAGATAAAACTAGTAAAAATATGTAGATATATAAAATAAGATATACTAAAAGCAGATGCACAATAATAGGATAAATAGCACCTCAAAACACAACCAGAAGATAACACAAATAAAAGTCATACACTTGTATTAATAGCCAGTGCAAATAAGTGTATCTTTAAAAAAGTGTTCCAAAGCCTTGGACCTGCCACAGAAAAGGCTCCATTGCTTTTAGGCTTGAGCAACTTTTGCTGTAATCTGATACGTTTGGATCTTTTATTACTCTTAAACAGATGTTAGCATCATCCCTATTAAATAAACCAATAATATGAAATAGCACTATTTTATGAAATGCTTATTTGACAATTTAACATCTCAAAGTAACTGGTAACATCTGCTTTTATGTTTTCTTTACAGTAAATTGCTGAATGCCTCTTATTGTGTTATTACAGACATCAGTGGTTCTCTGCTGTGTTAAGTTTGGGTTTAAAGTCCATGTTAAATGATGTGGTGAAATTAGTTTAACACTAAAAGCTGTGGTGGTTTTCATTACAACAGAGATGTTAGGTTCATCTTAATGACTCGGTGTCAAATCCAAAGTAACCAAGATAATGTAGCAGAAAATGACACTTTGACTTTACGTGACCATTAATTGAAATAGCTGTTCTTAATGCAGTGTTTGTTCCTGTGTTGTTTTTCCTATTGTCTTAAACACTTTGCTACATATTAGTGAGGAGCCTAATGGATAAAAATCCCAATCATTACACCCATATAACAGCACTATTATCAGGCAGATTAAATTTAACACTGTTTACCTGTTAGAAGTTAGTATTATTAATTTTTAGCCTTATAAATGTGTTTGCTGTTACCAGGTTCGCTAGCCAAATAATGCTATGCTAGCTTTAAGTTTACATACCATTGCAAGAGGGTAATCATGTGTGAGCATTCATTGAAAAAGAAAATTTATGTTTTTTGACACTTTTTAAGATGTAAGTGTCAGATTTATGTTGAAAGTTATGCGTACATTGGAATTATTAATATGGAATATATTAATGTCTTAACTCTGTCCTAAGTTTGAACGGATTTGCAAACTAACCCGTGTTCAACAGAGTACACCAGACAGGTTAGCATAACTAGCTTAACAGTAGCTTTAGCTTGTCTTTGCTTTAGCTTGGTTCTAACACATATAGCACTGTTAGTGTTAGCTCAGCAGCTAACAGCATTAGCCGAACTCCCTCCATGGCTCATCGCATCCCATGATGCTGCAAGTGGCACGCAAACCACCAGTCATTTAAGAGGTGTTTAATTTGGTTACACCATCACTATGTGACAACCACAGAAAGAAGATGAAGTCAAATGACAACATGACTTTAATTTGAAATAGTTTTTCCTGATTTAGTTTTCATTTTTACAAATACTTGGATATCATTTAGTTTTTGGAAGCTAAATGTCATATACAACCGCATTGCTAGTTTTATTATGGAAAAACTGGACAAAGACGAAAATGAAAGTGTTTTCTCTATAATTATACGTTGTTTTAATTAGTTTTTTTTTTTTTTTAACACACGGTAGAGTTTTGGTTTCTTTTTGTGAAGCGGCTTAAGTTACTGAAAATGTTTTGTTGTTCTAATGTGATGGTATCAGAGCAGTCATTCAAGTATTCATCACACATTACCTAAGTGTTTAATTGGTGTTATTTAGACACTATTAACTTTTGTAATTATGTGTTTTTTACTGCGACCTGTCATTAATGGCCTAGTAGTTATATAATATGCTCAAACACAATAAATAATTAATTAAGTGTTTTATTAATGACTGAATAATGCTACTAATATGTGTTGTAATGAGCACCTGGTTAATGGTTGATATGCATACTTTAATATAGAGTGATACCAGACGTATGAGCGCTGGTTAGGGTGGTTTGTCCATGTTTAAAGCGTACATGCTGCATCATAAGAGTCGGCTGATGCAATCATAATTAAGGCTCGTCTTTTGCCTTTTATTGACAGCAACTGCCAGCAGGTGGTGCCAGAAGGAAACATCACAAGTCAAACTAGGTGTAACAAACATAATCCACATCTCTGTGCATGTGGGCTTCCCCCCCACCTCCTCCTCCTCCTCCTCCCCCTCCCCTCTTCCCCCCTTTTTTAAGAGCGTTTTATAATTAAAATGTGGGCGTCGCAGCCGGAACATACACTGCGTTCGGTTCAGAAAAGCACGCTCGGGGCTATTTTTAGTCATCTTTGATCCCCACACAGGAAGAGCCGCTGATGGCCACGGCCTTTATGCATGCAGGCAGGCTAGTTAGTGGACTATCAGCGCTGATCATTTCTCTACACCTAGCCTGTGCGGGGGAAGAGATAGGAGGCCTGACTGGTGCGTGTAAAGTTCACACTGGGCCATATGGTCCTCACAGCAGGGGGTGCTGGTGGAATTATTCACACGGAGCGCTTGGAATCACCCAGATCCTGGTATCAACCTCCAAGATAAAGGGGACGTCTCAAAGGCTTTGTGCTCCGGCTTCAAATCTCAATCCTCCAGAGAACAGCACAAGCCCCATCCTTACTTACACACTTCCCACTCGCTGTGTCCCTTTCTCTCTCTCTCTCTCTCTCTCTCTCTCTCTCTCTCTTTTTTTCCCTCTCCCACATCCATGCTCACCGCTCAGTGTGACAAACAACGCCACCCTCTGCAGCGCCAAGCCAAAAACCTGTGACATTTTAGAGGAAATAATATGAACTCATCCCTCCATGACCAGATTTTGCCCCCGCTGCATAATCCTTGAGTGCAGCCTAATTAAGTACAACAGCAGTGTTCGGTTAATGCTGCTGCTGCTGCTGCTGCTGGATCGGATGGTTATTAAAGGGATGCATGTTTGTTGTTTCTCTATTCTAATGCAATTACTCACCCATTATGACCATGTAATTGTGCAGTCATTAATTGTGCATCCAGTCTATAATGCAAAAAGGCTCATTGTGGCTGGAGGTTTTGTGCACAGTGGGACTTGGCGAGCATGTAGTGGCAGAACAGTGTCACAAAGGTTACTTGTAACAGGATACTGATTACTAGTTACTCCGTAAAACAGATTTGATTGATTTGATGAGTTTTCTGACTAATGACTCACTAATGAAGTTGAAAAGTCCTGTAAATGTATAACTTGTAAATACAGGGGCAGTTCTAAAATGTCAACCTTGGACGCAGAAGTGGGGTCTTGAGTCACATGACTGGACTTAAGTCAGACTTAAGTCACAGTTTGGATGACTTGAGGCTTATTGACTAACACTGAAGACAACATGGATATTTTACTAAACAGATATTTTCTTCCTCTGTTTAAAAAAAAAAACTGCCTGCGTGACCTACATTGTATAAAATACTTATACACATAACAGTGCAAATATGACTCCAAATGGGTACAGATGCACAGACAAACTATATTTAATGTTGTTCAACCTGTGGCCACTGTGGATAATACTGGACGCAGCAGATGCAGATGCTTTGACCTGTCATGAAAGTGAAGCAGCAACAACCAGTTCAGTGGTAAACTTGTGTTATCTTAGGTGTTGATTATGGTTGTGGAAGTGTATACTATACATGATGTGGATTTGTCTATAATGCCGGTTCGGTCTGTTTCCCAAAGGTGTCTGTGTATGACCTCAATCTACTACAGGTCGTACACTGATTTTTACGCCTGGATTTGATGTGTCGGGTGCAGGTTCATTACTCAAAGCAATAATAGACATGAGTAAAACTGGGATGTGACGCCATCGTTTTCCAAACTCTCAGTTTTGGATATACACAAACCAGAGTTTTGAAAATCCACCATCTGGAAAGTTTTTAAAATTTTTGTTTTTGTGACTTAAAATGTTGTTTTTTGTTTGGCCTGAACATAGAGAGCAGTATCAATTTTGCAAAATATCTACATCCATAATAATGTGAATGGGGCATTAGACTTGGTATTGCCATGACCCAACGTTACTTTGACTGGAGTCATCTTAAGCCATCCTGCTTAGAAAGATATTGAGAGGTCAGTTGAGTTTTGAAACATGATTGACTGATTTTTAATGCAATGTACTGCATATCAATCATCATAAAGCAGCATCCAATTAAATTAAGAGACATGAATAGAATAAAGAATGCAGTAGGTTTATTAGTAATCTGTTAATGTGTGATTTAAACAAGTAGTAATATCTGTATATCAACTTATATCAAGTTGGAATAAATGTTGATGGTTTGATGCAATAGTATTAACAGCGGTTAATACTGTCACTATTACATCATGTAAAGACATCATATTAGTATTCAAGTTCTGTCCTGCAGTAAAAATAGTTAATTACATTCCACTATTACCAGTAATGTCAATGTATGAGGCTAGTATTCAGTTTATTTTCGCTCTGATCCGATATTTGTTTGTGTTTGACATCTATTTTCACTTTAGAGTGAGCACCACTTCCTGTTGTTTTTCACTGTAATTGATCACTCACCTTTTCATGTGGGGTAGATCTTCAGAAGTTCATATGATTTGAATCAATACTTGATTTGCCTGAAGAGTGACTTTGTTTATTAGCAGGAGCTTGACTTGGCTTGATTTTCACCACAGAAACTTAGTACTTGCTTGAGACTTAAATGTCAAGACTTGAGACTTAATTGCTGCTTGCACTTGTGTGACTTACTCCCACCTCTGCTCTCAAGGGTTGTTGTCAACAGGCACAAACCGAAATGCCAGTTGAGTAACAATATGAGCCAGTCAGAGCAACAGCTTGTAAATTAAACCTTTACTATAATCTTTTGGAGTGTGATCAACAAAGCTTTGAGTCCAGTTTCTTTAATACTAATGCACTGGTGGATTATGGACCATTCCACTTCACTAGCAGCCATGTTGGTTGTTTACAAAAGTGACACAATGGCAACATGCCCATATCAGAAAAATGGACATCAGTGGCTCAATGAATTATCTGCTGTCAAAATACCATAACAGAAGACATACAGAGGCAAATATAGCAAAGTAAATATAAAGCTTAAGTATGTCTCGAATGCACATAAATAGTCACGTATGTTGTGGTGTTTTTAGCCAAAAACTTGTCCAGTCACCTAGATGTGCTTGGACATGTTAGGTTGATTTGACAAGAAGGGGCAGAAATGCAAATGAGAACCAATCAAAAACCACAATAACAAAATCACCAATAAAGTATTGGTTTTTTTTTGTCATGTAAAGCTGAAAAGTTTTCTTTCTGGACAGTAATGTTGATGTGCTTTTCTGATTTCAGATATTGTTTTACACATAATATTCAGATTGAACCTGTAGCATTTTTATTAGTAACCATGGTTTAATTCAGTTTTTTTCCTCCACTATTTCCTTTGTAATGTGATTACATAACACCGTTACAGGTATAATTGGCCC
>JAPQRP010000013.1:25918139-25936521 GCA_037367295.1 Apogon hyalosoma
ATGTCCAGGGTGTACCCCGCCTTCGCCCTTAAGTGGCTGGGATGGGCTCCAGCGACCCCCGTGACCCTAGTGAGGATAAAGCGGGTTCAGAAAATGGATGGATGGATATGTGTTACTATCCATAACACAGAACTATAATTTAGAATAGTTTATACACACTATTTCCCATAAAGTTGGAATTATATTGTTTTCAAGCACATTGTTTTTATTCATATTCATATTTATTCATGAGTTCCAGTTACACTTTAGACTCAATCACATTGTCACAATCATTCCATAAGAAGAGGTAAAATAGTGTAATAGCTACTATATCCATATATAGACCCACACATTATTACCCTACATTAATGCAAAGTGTTCATGTTTACAGTATATTTCTATACAGACTCATTGTGATTATCATTATTTTTCTTGTCAGGTTTCATATTATTACATCCAAGGACCAGACGCAGTGTCATTTTATATTTCCGTGTACTTGTCCTGTTCTAGTCTGAATTACACTGAAGTTAATCCCTTCAAAATTCAAGCTCAAACAACACGAGCCATCTTTGACCCTCCTGAAAATGTTGTTTTAATCCTAAAAAGGCGAAGCATAGCAGACTTTACATAACCTGCTCCCCTCGGGATTACACCGAGGCGTTTTCACAACAACTCCTCAGTTAAATTAAGGTGGAATTACACTTAACGCCCGTGGGAATGGTCTGGTGCACCTTGAACTATTTACCATGTCATTGGAATTTTTTCCCCTGATGTAAATACACTCACAAATGGACAGTCTTGTGTTTAGAGTCGAGGGGGAAAAAAAAGCAGTGGACCTCCTAATGTGGCGTATCATCTCGACTGCAGTTAGGTCAATTTCCTTAGCGGGGTGGACACGTTTATATAGCCAGCCCCCTGGGAGGCTGTTTGTGTGAACGATGTGGCGAATACACATTATTCATGTCCTCAGCTCCCCAGATAAAGACTCTATCTCGCAGGCTTTGCATCACGTTACGCCTAAGTATTGAAGCTATTGATGTTTGCAATGGCTCTGCGATGGAAAAACAGAAAAAATGATAGAAGTGCCTTCAGGATTTTACTGTAAACCCGAGGGTGTTCCTGTGGTTTGTGTTTGAAAACTCAGCAAATGTTTACTCCCCAACGTCGTGTCTGTTTTCTTGACTCGCCGTGTTTAGTCTGTTACTGTCATTTCTAAACTTTACAATATGGCTCAAACATTTAATCAGATCTCTCTCGGAAACATGTTATGTGTTTGTACATAAGGAAACTGTAAACGCTGAAAAACATCACCTATGAAACACAAAATAACTCCAAAGCAGAGGATGAAGAGTCCTTTTCTTTGCAGTTCAAGTTTCTTTCAAGTAACTTTCACTGCTCATCTTGGTTTAATACTGTATGGCTAACTGCAACCATGTGTGGACAACGTTCCTGTTTTGCTTTTATCAAGCTGACATTTAGACCCTGAGTACTTCTTTTTGGCTCCAGCAACATTTGTGGTCAAGTATCCCATTTAACAAACTCCAGCATTCGCTCGCCGCTCCCCCCTCTTTTTAAGCAGTTTATATAAACAACTTTCACCTGGATGCTCACAGCTGAGCCATGTTCAAAAAATGTGGGCTGCTTTCAGGTTTATTATGCTGCTGATTTAATGCACTCGAGACTTCAGGCAAAAAGAATGTTTGAGGTTTTAAGAAACGCTTTATATTAAATTCTTAAAGCAGGACTTGTAAATAATATGATACAAAGGAAGGAAATCTATTTGATGTGTGAAAACTTGACCCAAACCGTGAAAGAATCTGCCTGTAGGCGGCACCAGTGCCCTGAATCCAGTCTGTTTCACATGTTCAGATACAGAAATGTACAGTTATTTAAGCAAGTTAATGTCACCATATCACTGACTGGTTATAACAGATAATCTCTGTGACTGGCCGCACAATTTTTGTATCGGTGGCATGATTGTAGGTTCAATCGTATGGGATTGGTAGCAATTTAAAAATGGCGCTTTTCATTTCAGATCGACAAATTCTGCTTTTATTTCATTATGTTAATGAAATCTGTGCATTGGACCGTTAACACAACTCATAGCACATCTTTCGAGACCAGGCGACACATTTTTGCAATTTGAGTCTATTTTCAAAGCTCAAAGCTTTTTTTTTTTTAGTTTAGTTACGTTTAGTTTAGTTTCTTTCAAATATGCAACAAAACACAATAATCCTACTTAGTCCTTGCAAATGAAACAGATAAGAAAACAAAACAAGAAACAAAAACATATACATGAAAACAAAATATGACTTCATTTGCATGTTCGAAAAGGAGTGGGAAGAAGTAGAATTTATTTAATCCCACCCCTTCTCAAAACAGTCTATCGTTTAGCTTCCTATCAACATAATATATGAAAAATCATGTCCCTTGGATCAGTTAACCTCGCTTATCATCTTCACATGCACATACACATACATACACACCTATATTGACGTACAGAGAAAATAAAAAATAAAAAAATACATACATACATACAGACATACATCCTTGAAGGCAACAAAAAATTAATACACAATAAAGTAAACAATGAGACAAAGTGAACAACAGCAATCAAACAAAGCATACACAAATCGACACATGCACACCAAAAAAAATAAAGTTTTGTCATAATAAATCATAATAAGTCGGAGCCTAAAAGTGGAGCTGAAATATGTTGATCAGGGCCAAACTAAAATTCCAATATCAAAAAGTGTGATCTGTCTTTCCACCTAGATTTCAACAAGCCGTCCTCTTTTTGATCATTTGTTCTTCGTGTCTTTTTATGCAGCATGTACTTACTTATCTTCCCACATGCAAATGTTCAACCAAAATGAGTGCAAAAGGATGACATTTTGCAAAAACACTGTTGTTGCATTTTGCATTTACTGCCACCCAAGACAAGTGTGGTTTATTCAAAGAAACACAAAGTAGCCAAACCATTTGCACGGGACTAATATTGTATTTGCTGAACTAAGGGAAGTAATTTGTGGACAGAACTGTGACTTTTAATTCACATGGGATTAAGATCACACACAACCTCCACGATTATTACTGATTATCCAAGGTCCACCGATTATTCTAAGCAGCAAGTGAACATTTAGACTTAGTTGTGAATCTGTGAGAAGCAGCAAATGTAAGGATGTTACTGATTTTAACAATGGTCGAAAAAAGGATGGTCAAATAACTGGGTCAAAGCATCTCCACAACTGTAAGTCTTGTTGGGTGTTCCTGGTCCGGAGTGGTTAGTACTGACCAAAAATGGACTAAGGAAGGTTAGATCAGCAGGTCAGCAGCTTTTACTGGTTCCCATATCTCGACTTTAATCACTGGTCCTTTACAGTTGATTTGGAAACCCTCTAGATCAGGGGTGTCAAACTCATTTCAGTTCATACAGCTCGATTTGACAAGTGGACTGGACCAGGAAAATGATAACATAATAAGCTATAAATAATAACAACTCCAAACGTGTTTTAGAGCGAAAACAATAAAATTACATTATGGAAATGATTACATCTACAAACTATACTTTAAAACAATGTGAATAAGATGAACAACCTGAAATTTCTTATGAAAAACAAGTGAAAATTTAACAATATTATGCCTCAGATTATCATTTACACATGTGCTGCACAACTTACAGATCACAGTAGTTGCTTTTCCATCGGACATATGCACAGAATTTTACCGATATTTACTAAATGTCAAAAAAACACAAGTGTGTAATGTCAGTTTTTCCATTAAACCACAAATGCGATGATTTATTTATTTATTATCGCAAGATCACATGAGAAGTCATTCCATAATCATGGTGACGAATGTAAATATCGTGTTGATTTACAGATATATTTATTATTGTTATATATTACCCCTTTATCCCGTACTAAATTTAAAAAATGACTGGGTTTTGTGCTGTGTCCACACATACCGCGCCATGTTTCTTTTAAAACTCTTCTTCGCTTCTTGTACCGGCCGTCAACATTGTTTTTTTGTTTTATTCACATGACTCTAGCGGTGGAAAAAAGGTCTTTCCATTGCAGTTTTGTGTGATATACCAATTGTGTTACGCCCAAAAAAACACCTCTTGCCAGCGCAAAAACTTTTAATCAAAAAACAAGAGTTTTGGCAAAATTGCCATTTTTCCATTTGGTAAATTTTTATGTGCAAGTGATGTTCGTGCAATTTGAGGGTCAATGGAAAAGCGACAAGTGGATGTACAAAGATACAAGACATTTAGTAACAGGTATAATATTGTTAAAATTGCACTTACTTTCCTTAAGACATTTCAGGTTATTCATATTTGTTCAGGCTATTCACATTTTTTGTTAGAGAATAGTTTGTAAATGTAAATATTTTCATGTAATTTTACTTATTTACACTCAGAACAAAGAAAAAAATTGGAAATTTACATTATTTATTGGTTATTATGATAGTATTTTACTGGTCTGACCCACATGAGATCATGTGGCCCCTGAAATACAATGAGTTTGAGACCCTTGATTGTTAACACTACTTGAAACTGTTAAGTTATTGATGAGAAATGGGGATGGGATTAAATAAGTTGTCTTCCTTCCACTCCTTTTCGAGCATAAATGAATGTATTGAAGTATTGTACCTGCACGTATTGTTGTTGAATATTTTTGTTGTATGCAGGTCATTTGTGTTGTAAATGCTTGCTCGCTCAAAATAAATGAAATGAATGACTGAATGAATGAATATCTTAAGTTCGATTTTTCTCACAGGCTGGATTGGACCCCTTCAGTGGGGCCGTTTTGGCCCCCAGGCCGTATGTTTGACACCACTGGTTTAGACAGTCACTACGTCCAGTCGAAGGGGCATCTATCATGGAATAAATAATGTTAACGCAGTGGGTGGAGGGTTATAACGCATAAGTCGATATGTAACGTGCCACAAGCATCCACTTCAGTATTAAAGATGATTAAAAACAGATGAGACATTAACCCGGACATTTATTCACCTCCACTCTGGGATGAGGTTTGACATGTTATGATGTTTCCTTTATTACTAGTCTTAAACATGCTTTTATTTAGACTTTTTATGTCTTGTTTTATGTGTTTTGTTGTGCATGGACCCCAGTGGCAGCTAATAGGGACCCAAATAAAAAATACCGGGTATGTTTTGAGCTTATTTATGCTAGGAAACAGATGTTGCGTGTCTGCGGTTTGGGCGCTAACTTTTAACTTTCTGTTCATTTCAGGTTTGATGAACTCGTGCAGAGGAACAAAGTGGAGTACCATGCCGGTGGTTCCACCCAGAACTCAGTGAAAATTGCTCAGGTTAGTCTTTTCTGTCTTCCTGCAGTGAGCCTGGATGTGTTGTGAATATGCAGTGGTACGCCTGTAACCTTAGATTTGTCAGCTCTGCAGCCCTGGGAATACAGAGCGTAGCTGCACAGCGCGTTGACACATTGCAGTTTTAGGTGGTGTGAATTCATCAGACCTGCCACGCTAAGAGAAAGGCGGGGAGGATTCATAATATTTGCAGTGTTATCTAGTTGGCCTAATTTCCTGAGACATATCAAACATCAATTAGAGAGAATTACAAGCAGATGCAATTAACGTGTCACAACAAATTATATCAAACAAATGCTGATCTTCTCTCTGGCTGTTAGACAGATTTTAAAAGAAATTGGTGATTGTCCAAATCTGAAATGGCAATCTGAACTTGAGAAGATTATTCACTCAGTGTTTCTTTTTTTTTTTTTTTTTTTCATGTGTATTTTTTAAAAAAATTTTTTTTAACTGACTGCAATAAGTCTGTGAATTTGACATGCAGTGATTAGCTGCTGATAAGGCTTTGGTGTGCTCACAATAAACAAAGAAAAAGCATCCAGCTGAAAAATAATTCCCTTCCAAGGAGAAATGAGTGCAGAAGCTAATTGAGAGGCTGATGTTTGTAAAACGCAGACTCTTTCTTGTGTGTGGGTTTTTGTTTGTGTGTGTCAGCACAGTGTGTAGAGTTGGTGTTTGTGTGTGTGTTTATCACAAGACAGATACAAAGAGAGAGGGAAAAGAAAGCAGTCAGGCCCTCAGGCTGCCACCATCTCCATGCTTTGGAGACAGTAAACATCCTTTAAAAAGAGACGCCGAGCTGTGCACCTCCATGCAAACACTCTTTAATTATCAAGATCAGAAGCGTTTGCATAAACCTCGCGCAGTCACAGACATTAACTGCAAACTTGATTGTATTCTTTGAGCAACATCCCAATTTTCCCAGTATGTTAAATTATGTTTGCTTGATGCAGTGAGATTTTTTTTAGAAAATGATGGAGGCTTGCTTTCCAGAATGACAATGGCCTCCAACTGGGGATTTTAGATCAGTGTTTTTTTTTATTAAACTGTGTCAGTTATTGTTGATTTTATGAAGCTACAGAATTAATGCCCTGTCCACACTTTTTTGCAAAATGGATATTTCTCTCTATGTTTGGGTCTCTCGTCCACACATAAACAGTGTTTTATGTCGCAAAAACAGATTTTTAAAAACTTTCCATAGCATAGTTTTATAAATTCTGGTGTGTGTCGATCCATGTGTCCAGGGAAAATGTAGAGATTGGAAAGCGATGGCGTCACACCACGATTTGCTTATGTTTGCTATTGCTTTGTGTAATGAAGCTGCACCTGAAACATCAAATTCAGGTGTATACAATCAGCGTATATGACCTGCAGTAGATTGAGACAGAACAGACCAGTGTTATGGATAAATCCACATCATATAAAGAATACACTCCCACAACCCGTATCTATCGACATTTCAGGAAACATAAGTTTAGAAACTAACTTGTTGATGCTGTGATAATACCGGTTCCTACTACACCCAGGTTGGACAACGCTAACTATATTTTGCCTGAGTGTTTGGAGTATTTTATGGTCAATTTTGCATCATGTGAACAGAGGTATTTTATAAAAACGAAGGTTGTGTGGACAGAATATGTTTTTAAAACAGAAGAAATTTAGATAAATACCTGTGTTATTGTGGACAGGAGATAACTCTTTGGCTTTTTTATGATAAATATACATCCAAAGGTCTTACTTGGCTTCTTGGTTTAGATGGAAAGTGGTCGTCTGTTCTGAAATATTCTGAAGACACTGGACAAAATTCACAAACTTTGGCATTTCTATTGCAGATAATGGACATTAGGCGCTCACAATTGTTATCTAATCACCTTGTTGCAGTTATTTTTTGAAAACTGCAGTTATTTTTCATGGTAGTCTCCATTCAGCTGTGAAAAAAAAAATCATACATTTTCACAGATTTGATGGACATTCTTCATCTTGATGCATATGACTTGTATTAAGATGTCAGTATTTTCTTTGTGTATGTCAGCTTTGTATATTAGCGCAGAAATCGGCAATGTGCAGGTTATGTTTTGCAAAATCCAATCTTTATTTATGTTTTCCTTTGGTTTTCATGATTAGGTGTTCTGTGAATGTATGAATAAATGTTTTCTAAATGTATACTATTCCACTGAAATCAAATGTACAGAAAAACACAGTTAGATTGTGAATAGATATGTTTGTTGCAAAGATGTTAGGCAAATTTTCAACTCAAACAATAAACTTATTAGTCAGTTTTACACAGAGATCCTGGAAAAGAGGTGAGATGGTGATCCCACCTTTTTTCCACCTTTGACCAATTTCCACAGCCAAGCCAAAGGAGTAACAGAGGTGAGACAGGACGGACTTTTACACTGCGGACCTGTGTTCCGGAATCAAAGGGGCGGTGAAGCAGTGCAGCGTATAGTGTGACGTGTGATGTCCACGTCAGAAATACCCTGAGCATACTGGTGTTGCTAACCTCTCCCGAGTCGGCCCATTTTTCACTGCTCCACAAATGTTAGCATGGATAGAGTCCTCCACCCGAAGTGACAACATTTCGCAGGTCTCGGCGTCTCCCCAGTTCGACATCTTTGCGGTCACATGGATATGTTCGTTTACTGTACACAGCCAGCTGTCATTTTTAAAATCCCCCCGGCGTGGGGTCGGCACATGCAAGACGTCATCAAAACGACACCGTGGTTGCAGAACGAGAGGTGTTCCTTTTATACAGCGTTCTGGAACCATGATTCCACCTTTATCACGGCTCTGTTACTACCTCCAGAGGCGTTACAAAGTTGCAATAAAGGTGGGACCAAACAATCCCACCATTTTGTTTACACAGACGTCGTTCCGGAATAAAGGCGAAATATTCCCACAACTGAAGTGCTGTGTAAGAGGGGCTAGTGAAACTATTCTTGAATATTTATGGATGAAACCCACCCACCCACCTGTTGCTGCAAGAAAACCAGTCCTTCACCCTCTTCACCCCTACAGCCGGATTGATGCTGAAGTTTGTGTTTCGTAATAGTCTGTTAGTTGATCAAAACATGCTGCTTGAGAATTAATATGAGTGTTGACTTTGTGACATTTGACAAACCACATGATTAATCGCTTAATCAAGAAGATAATTTTTAAGTATCTGATTCTAATTGTCACATCATTTAGTTGCGCTCATCAGACGTACAGTCTCAGTATTGTTTACATGTGTTTGGATAAAACAGTGACCTCCTGTCAACTCACTCCTCCGCCTCCAGATTATCACTTTTCTCCTTCACTTTTGAGACAATTACAGTCTGAGCAATTATTCCATGTATTAAACATGCATCAGCTCCATCACTGCTGAACCTGCAGATTTACTTTGATAGATCTTTTTGATGATACTTTAATACTTTATTTAAAGGAAGCGCCCTAAAGGTGCGTATCCACTCTTTTGTGAAATCAGATGGGGAAGGAGATTTTCATTGCTCGCTGATGCTGGAGAAAGAGCCGTCATGCCCTCTGTGCCCTGTGAGTGGCGTTCAGTTGAGTAAATTGCTCTTATAATAGCATGGCAGACCCCAGTCAAATGTTATTCTACTCTGTTTATTTGGATATTTACCCCCTTCAGAGGGGAAGATGTAGAGCTGATTCTGAAATGCTCAAGATAACAAGAGTGTTTTCGTCCCACACCCAGAAGTCTCAGAAACAGTTTCTGTCAATATATACCTTGAAGCGCTGACTTTTCCGCATTTTACTTTCAGGTGTTGGTGTTCTTTTATGAAAAATGTATAATGCATAACTGGCTCCCAGATTATCACATTGTAGCAGCTGCAATATGTGAAACTTCAAACCCTGCTGTATTGTGGAAGCTGAACCTTCAAACACGAATGATATGCACCGCAGCACTGAATCCACATCAAAGGGGCTGGTGACTAAATGAGATGCTCGATCCAGGGCAGGTTTGCTCAGGAGCACCATCGCCGCTGGAGAAGAGAGAAGTGTTCAGAGGCTTTGCACTGGAATCGCTGCACATGCTGGGAAAACCCAGGGAGTGGGAGGATCAATGCCTTCGCCAGTAGAACTCTTACTTTCCTCCAGAACCCAACCGCTTCATCGGGGGCTGCAATAGGTTAAATACTCCTGCTTTATCCCGGTTAAGATTTCTGCACTATCAAGGAAAACCTAAACCTCGGCTTTAAGGAGATACGGAATCAATGCTAATTGGATTTAGTCAAATGAGAATTGACCAAACTGAAGCTTAGATGGATAAGTATTGTTTTCCTCTAACCGCCGTCACTGCCCTGGTCTTTGATTATCTGCTGCCGTGTTTGCAAGTCATCACTAAGCTGTACTTGGTACCCTTTTTAGCTTTGGAACATATACGTATATAGTGTATAGATTTTGTGCTCTACATCTCTTGCTAGTATTGCAGACACCACCGGCTTCAGATGAATCACAGTGAATTTTCTCATAGATTATGTTGATGCCCGAATGGAAACATGCAGTATCCATTTTAATGTCAGCGATAGCAGGATGTTCTGTCAAATGTTAAAGTTGGTTAACATAATAATAATAATAATAATAATAATAATACTGATAATGGATTAGATTTGTATGGCGCTTTTCAAGGTACCCAAAGCGCTTTACAGTATTGATCCAATATTGATTCACTCGACATCATACAAGATAGTCCGATGTTAGCTTATCCACCATCTTATAAAATCATCAGGTTATTCTGAACCGCCCACTTTTCTTATTATTATCTTTAGCCTCATGACAATTTACCTTTCAATAGGGATGCACCAATACCGATACCAGTATTGGGTATTGGCCCGATACTGAGCGTGTTACTAATACTCGTACTCGGAAAAGTGCTCCAATGCAAACGCACAGATACCACTTGACGGCAGCGTGACGTTCACCTCACAGTGCAGCAGGTACGCGGCCAAGGAGTAATGTCAGCAGTGTGGAGATTTTTCAAAGTAACCGACAGTGACAAAATTAATGGTGACTGCAAGTTACGTTAAAGACACGGACAGATACAGATGGAGGGTATTGTCCGTCCTCTGTGTACATTCTGTACATAATTCTGTCCATTTTCCGGGAGCCTGCGGATGCGTACCCAGAGCCATATAAAGATCATCATATTATCTTATAAGGCTCTGTGTGAACCCAGATGGAGAAGCAGTACCATCGGGAACCGTGGAGGTAGTGGATCTTTTCAGAGAGTGAGTTAGTGACAAACTACTGGCATATTTATGACCGCTACCCTCATCAATATCAATATCAACATTAGTATCCACATTAGTATTACCTCCTCTTCTGTCACCATGTTTACTATTACCGACTTTCTTCTTCTCAAAAAAACTTTACTTTTCTTCGTAGTATTTGGCAAGTATGGTTAATTAAGAGTGGTGGATTGATTGAGAAACACTCATTCTAACGCATTAAATGTCAGTAGTATCACTTTGTTCCAGTCAGACTAATGACAATGACAATAAAGCACGTTTTCAAAAGGAACTAAGACCTGTAATTGTATTATTAAGTACTCATATTGGTAATCGGTATTGGCAAGTAATCAAATGTAAGTACTTGTACTTGTACTCGGTCTGGAAAAAAGTGGTAGCGGTGCATCCCTACCTTTCAATGTTCTACTTTCCATCCAGTCCACTGACAAGCTGCTCCACCATTTATATAAACTGTCCAGTTTGGCTTCAACAGTGCTGTCATCCCCTAAAGCTCTTAAACATCTCAATTCTTTAGGCACAAGGATATGAATCTTCTATTTCTTTTCATTTTCGTCAGATTAGCTAACCTGCGATGTGAGGGCCCAGTGTTATTTAGGGGTCAGAGGTCAGAATGCAATGGGAGTTTACACCAAGAGCCACTCAAGATGATTCTGAAACAACAAGACCCTGCTTTTGTCCTAAATTTGAATAACTCCCCACAGGTACAGATCATGTTTTAATACCAAGATTAAATGAGGATTCTGTGATTCTGAGAAGGTACAGGTTAAGTATGATTCCCAGTGGCCAGTTCGGCAAGAAACATCCAATCATGAAACTTAAAATTTGATTGCAATTTCAGACTACAATGTTGAGAAAACTTAAAATCTTTATCTGGAATTAGTTCACTGTGAAATTCTCGATCTGTTTTAGGTGAATCCAGTAACCATAGTGACAGGCTTTGCTTCTTAGCTGAAACAGTGACTGTGTTTACATGCGCACAAGTGTCCTTATCCTGGTTATGTGGGATATGATATTTACATGGAACATAGACAGATCTGCTCATATCCCTGTTTACATGATAAATACTAGCATCCCTGTTACTCATTACTGCTGTTGTTTACACCTGTGATGTTTGCAACATCTTAATTTAATCTGACATTTCAGTAACAGGTTCCTGACTTTAAAGCGCTATTAAATGCCAGCGTCTCGTTTTGGATTTGCCTTATTCCTCCCCTGCCTGCAATAGGAGACGGGATCAACAGGTAGACATGTCCTTCAGCTGTTACTCTGTCACTGTCACCACGCTGGACGAAGAGGTAGATGAAGATATGCAGCCGTGACTGATGGCAGAGGGTCGACAAGATGGAGTTCAGTGACTGGTTTTAATGTTAATGCACATAGTGATGCATCTGTTGTGTCCACTGAGACCTGACTTGTGTTAAACTGATGTCTAGGTGGTTGTTTTACTGCAGACATGAAAAATTCAGCTTCCTGATGCTCTTTTCATCTATATTTAATTTTTGCATCAGTGAAAGACAAAAAAAATCCATTTATCTTTTTTATTTATCATTGCTACTGTTTATATGTTTATATTTCTGTTACCTAATTTAACAAAAAGCAGGACAAGCTTTAGGAATATGGCTTAATCCTATTTACTATTGTAGAACAGTTAGAGTTTTTGGATTTCTCACAATAAGGTCTTATTAGGGTGTCTGAAATGCTTGAAAAACCCCACAACGACCAGGATATCGACGTGCATGTAAACACAGTGTTTTTAATTCACTACAGTTCAAATTGGCTCCATCTCCATGGCAACACCGATCAGTACTCATGGGTATTGTAGTATTTTCACCTGCTGGAATGACAGAGAAAAGGAGAAAATAAATGAGACTACTGCTACTTTGATCTTGAGTTTCTTAACATTGAAAACTGAAATGCTTTGAATTGTGTTTGTAAATTATGAACAAAAACATGCCTCGACCTTGACCTTTGACCCTGTCAGTTCATCAACTGATAATTTATATGTTTTGTAAACTGATATCAGCAGATATCAGCAGATTGCTCTGGCAATGGTTGATATCAGTTAGTTTGATGAAGAATTTCAGATATTTAATAAAATTTTTTGAATGCGAGTTATATATTTGGTCAGGTTTTTATTATTCTGACATAGATGATCATTTTAACAGCTTCTAGTAAAATCAGAGATTATTAGGGGTATTTTTTCCAGGTCTGTACATATTAATCAGTCATCAGCTTAGAAACTATTACTATTATACTGGTCTTTAAAAATCCACTAGCTGTCGACCCATAAAGTGAATATTTATGTCACACTTTAACATATTTTCCTAAGGTGTTCAGGATCACCCCTCGTATGGTATGGGTGAGTAAAACTGGTACTGGTTCGTCGCTTAGACCACCAGTACATACGTGCAGACAACATAGCCATTGTCTTAACTTAATGACAACACACTAGAGTATCCTCTAGCCATGTTTTCAGACTAAATTTCCAATATTCGAAGTACTTGACTGTTTGTTATACTCAGTAAAGTAATGTAAGGAGCTCTACATCCTGGCTGCCCACCATACAGCTTTATTTACTGCACACACTGTGACACTAGCAGTCCCATGGTAGAAGTATCAACACATTTGTACTTCCTTAGCTGTGCTCCAGTGCTCCTGAATAAGCCTCAGATCATGTTTGGATCAACTCACTGAAGTTGCAGCTGTATATGTATGCAGAGCTGTTTGGCTCAGGAAAAAAAAATACAGTGATAGAAGCTGGTTGGAGGTTGTTGCCTTTGCCCAGGCTCTAACAAACAGTGTGCCCTAAAGGTGGATCCGACATAAAGGCTCACCCAGTGGAGGTTGCAGGGCTGTAAGGTAACAAAAACCAGCCTGGTGTTGTTTGCTCGCATCCAGCCTCACACATCAAAGAGCTTCTGTTCAGGTAGGGGCGAAGCAGGAAACAACAATCTTATTTTTTTCAGTCAAAGTGGAGAATTTGTGGACAGAACTTGGCTCGTCTCAGCGAGCGCGAGTGGTGTTTATCACAGGTGACAGAAGCGGCGGGGGGAGTCAGCTGTATCAAGAAGCACAGTCAATTCATTTAGACCGAACATCAAAGTCCTGCAACAGCTCCTCAGGGCCCAGAGATTGAAGTCTGAGCAGAGACGGGCTCGTAGGGAGTTATTTCCGCTACCAGGGAAGTAGATTTCACTCTGAGTGCCTCATGTAAACCGTGCGTTCTCATTATGATCCTCACAAATCAACAGAAGTGACATCTTTTATTTCATCGCTCTGCACGCAGGCATCAACCAAAGGGACAAATTGCTTTGCCTAAGCTGTGAACTCGTCAGAAAAAGTTATGATTAAGTATGTTTCCTTCTCTGCGTTTGGGTTTTCAGTCGCTGTGATGCCTTAATCATTGTTTGGAAAGTAAAGGGTTTTGAAAAATCAGCCGTCTCTGTTATGGTTTTGATGCCTGTTTAACATTTCCTCAGACTTGGTCAGTCATGGAAGGGGTGAATGGGGCCCAGGCTTTGGATGTTGGCCCTGGGCTCTTAATTGGAAACGCATGTGTGCTGCGCTGTTGAAAGTTGTATTTAAAAAACAGTAAAAAATCCCACAGTCCTACTTGACTTTTGAAAAAGTGTCCCCAGCAGCTCATATTTTGCAGGGGGATACTTAAACCCGGTTTGATGTCTCATCGAAGGCATTGACTTATTTCTCTGGGTGAAAATATTCCATGACCTCATGTTTGGCTTTTACAGCTCGTTTTGTTAAATAAATAAAGAAAGCCTGCTTCTCTCTTCGAAGGGGCTAAATGAAGAAATGCCTAAGTCTGGTACCACTTAGAGGAAGGAGGACAGTTAAGGAGAAAGACTGGAGCTTTTGTGTTCGGATGTGCTTATACTCTTAAAGAGGGCATTCACCATTTTACTGTCGCTCTCTGTTTTTTATTTGGATTCCTTTCACACGTTATGATTCATGTTTAGACAGATATTCTTTGTGTGTGACATTTGAGATTGTCACTTGCGTTTGGGATTTGTAAGAGGCTTTTTGTTTGGGTGTTTGATCTCATTGAGCTGGAATGTTTTTGCATAGATCTGCCAAAAGTGTCTTTATTTTAGTTAACGCAAATTAAAACTAGCAGTAGCAATAGTAAAAACAAAAAATCCACTTAAAATGTGGAAGCACTTAATAAAAACTGCAGGGAACAATGACATGAACTGAAATGAAGCAGAAGTGGAGGTAAAAACAACCTTAAATGCTACTGGTTTATGGTCTAAAAGAAGAAAATATCTTTGCATGGTATTAGACGTTAGACAAACAATAGTTGTGTAGGGCGTATTTGATGTTATGCAGAGCAGGTTGATTAAGATGATGATCTCTGGAGGCAGATTCTGAATCACCTCTTATGCCTAAGTTTCTGGATGGCTTAGGCTGTGGTGTGTTGGTCTTTTTGCTGAAATGTGGCTAAAAATAACACATTTCTGCATACATTTTGACCAGTATTATTGCAATACTGTTTGTTTATTTTGAATATAACATTAATAGCAAACAAGAAAAGGATTTATATACAAAGAAAGTCAAACATTCGAAAAGGAGCGGGATGAAGATATTCAGACTGAAACTAGAAGAAACACTTAATAAATCTGCTCATGGATAGAATAAATGCTAGTCTACATTTTACCTACATCTGTCATACCTGTTGTGCTTCCTATGCACTTAAAATAACTCATAATAGATCTCTAATGTCAGAATAACTGCACATTGGACGTCTACACCTGCCTTTCCTGACAGAGTAGAGAGAGAGGGTCGGATTAGTCCTCATAGCAGATCCGTCTGTGTTGCCATGGTAATGCTATTGCGACGCTTACTGCAATATACACATGTTAAACATCCACGTAACTAGAAGAACATCAGCGAAAAGCTCAACGAAACCATTGTTCAGAAAACAGAACACAACTCAAACAACAAGCACTTAAATGGGCAAATATCTAAAACAACAGTCTGAGACCAGAGGATGTCCTGAATAATAAAAGCTCTGCTAACTGCTAAGCTAACACTAAGCACATCCATCAATACAAGCATTATTTCTCTACCACTGAAACTCACTGAACAAGACGAAGAAGAGTAAAAGTAGTCACATTATGAACCTGTGATTGTTAATTTTGTTTTACCTTTGCTGTTTTCTGATCCTCACTTGGTTTTATATGAGTTAGGCTTCTGCTATCGGCCAATCCCTTAGTTTTGATACCGTAGAAACAAATTGCTCAGGTCTTAACAGGTTAAATAAGTTGCTAGTCTAACACTAATGATGCTACACTCAACCCATGATTCATCACTTTCTGTAAAATGCAGTTTTCATACTAGTCCTGAATTATTTTAAATTGATATTAGTGAAATAGGGAAGTTTTTTTTTTATATATCTGTTATTCACTGTATTTATTTAGTGATATCATTCATGCAGGACCTCTGAAAAGCACATCATATGACGAATTACGATTTTGCATTAACACTTAGGCTACGTTCAGACAGCAGGTCTTGATGCACAATTCGGATTTTTTGGTGATATCCGATTTTTTTGTGTGCTTGTTCATATTACACATTAAATGCGACTTCTGTCAGTTTTGAGTATGAACGGAATGCAAACCTGAAGTGACCCGCACGCAAGTGACCCATGAGGGACGTGGAATTGTGACATTTGTCGCATTTCGATGAGGTAAAGGTCGGATAGATGCAACCTGGCCGTTCAGACTGAAGTCTCATCGCAAAATATCAGCTGTATTGGATTTAGGACCACATATGAAAGTGGCCTGAGTTGGATTTGGAAAAGTCAGATTTGTGCTGTTCAAACTGTCTTTAACAGATCAGATACAGGTACATATGGGCCAAAAAAGTCAGATTTGGGCCCCATTTGCTTGCGGTCTGAATGTAGCCTTAAAAGACTATTTTCAACTACTTTTGAGGTGACTTCTAAATACATTTTTATCTACATTTAACCTTTCCTAAGTGATTTATTGCTGTTTATTAATTTATGCTCTATATTTTTCAGTGAAATTCAGGTGTTTTTCTCTTTTTAAGTTAGTGATTTCATACATATGCATAAAAATTCAGTAAATTCAAAGCTTATTATGTCAGAACAGAGAAAATGAAGAAAAAGTGACTTCAACAAAATATATAATTAATTATAATTAACATAAAACATAAGTGTCTAATCTTTATTGGGTTTTATTGGTCAGTTGATGTTGTAGAAAATAACAATGTTACCTTGTTCACTAAGGAGCCTCTGAAAATTGAAATGGGTCATATCTGATGCTAGTTAAAAGCTGCAAACTGCGTTATGCCTGAATTATTTAAATATATTGATAAGGTTAATGGTTCATTAGTTATAGAATGTTTTAGATCAGCAGATGCTTTTTAGCCCTGTTGTCATGCATACATATACATTAAAGCTTTCCTCATAATACATTAAAAACTCAATCTAACCTTACAACAAAAACTAAACTAAAACAAGCCATTTTTCCCCAAAGTAATAATAATTGAAACTGAAACCAAAAACCAAGCTGACACTATAATTCTGGGCTAAAGGAGCTCACTAATGACTGATTAAAACCTGAACCCTGTGAGGCCTTTTGAGCTCCACGCTGCGGAAATCTAACCACTCATGTATGCGCCTGTTGTTAAAGCAAAAGGCCCTTGTTTGTTTTAAGGCAGGTTAATGGCAGAACCACTGTTAGCACCAGCTCTGAGCTGTTTTATGGCTCCGGGGTCTCGCCGTTTCCTTCCCATTACGAAGCGGTGGAAGGTCACAGTCTGTTAAGTTTCTTGTGAGAGATGCTTGAAACCAAATGGACTTTTTTTCTCCTCCCTTTTCATTCTCGTCTCCTCTCTTTCTAGACATTCCAGGTGTGCGAGCATGCACTTTAGGGGGGCTGCTATTGTTTTTCCTCCGCACAAGCAGAGGAAGCAAAGAGCGCCTCGTTCGCTTTGATGAGCGATGTGTTCATGCGTGGGCTTCAATGTCACCCGCCATGAGGCAGCTGTGAAGTCGCAGCTCACGTCTGTGGTGCCATTTACTCAATGATGAAGTGGAGAGATCTCTGTTGGATCCACATCCATCCCCCCCAGCCCCCCACCTCGTGCACACACCGTTTGAGCATGTGATCCTCCCACCTCGACTACATTGTGACTGTATGTCACACTTAATACCAGCCCGCATTAAATCTCAGGCTCTGTGATCACTTGATAAAGGTTGACTGGGTGATTATGCAAGGCTTTGTCATCACAGGGATTTGTTAACAGCCGATGGCCTCGCCGTGTGGTGCCTTCTTTCTTGTGTTTCCTCGAATTTAACTTTGGCACAGAAATAATTTGGTTTGATTTAATTTTCCACTCAGATGCACACATTTTTTGATGTAAGAAATAGTGCACATTGCTGTGTCTATGCTTCCTAATATTGAAGATTAAAACAAAAGTAAAAGCTGTTTCACACCATGTATGTGAAAACAACATTTATAAAACCTGATTTTGTAGGTTTTCACGAATGATTACACCTTTGTATGCGCAAGGGGGAAAAAATTGGGCCAAACTTTAATTTAATCAGATTTTCACCTGGGGGAAAAAAAAACAGTTGCCCACCTGAATATAAGTGAGCAAACACAGTGATGGAGAACAGTTTTTGGACTCCTCATGCATTTGTGATATACAGTTGGGCTCATAAGTTTCCATACCCTAGCAAAATGTGTGATTCTTTGGCCATTTTTCAGAGAATATGAATGATAATACAAAAACTTTTCTTTCACTCGTGGTTAGTGG